>JANIJG010004986.1:0-118842 GCA_024611175.1 Megaceryle torquata | reverse complement strand
CAGAGGCTGGTGAGGATTGGTGAGGGTGAGGATTGGTGAGGGTGAGGAGGTGAGGGTGGGGAGGAGTGGTGAGGGGGCGGGGGGGTGGGGGGGGGGGGGGGTGGTGGCCGGACGAGGCGCTGGAAGCGGCGCAGGGAGGTGGCGTACGCGTTGGGGAAGGGGGAGCTGAGGTGGGGCGGGCGCTCGGCGGGGGCGGTGGGCTGGGGAGCGCTTCGTCCGGGGTGGGGGAGCGCGCGCGGCGCCTCACGCGGCCATGGCGTTTGGCGGTGGGGGGGGGAAACGCGCGCTCCGCCTCGCCCTCCGTCGTTCGCCCGGTAACGGTCACAGGAGGTCGGGCTTCTTTGTGTGCGCCCCTCCGCCTTCCTCTGAGGCCAGGGGAGGGGAGGGCTCGTGGTACGAGGCGACTGGGACCGACGGTGTGCTTGGGGGCGGCGTGGGGCGGGGTCCCGGCGCGGCTCGGGTAGGGGCAGCGGCCGCGGCCCTCCCTGGCCACCCTCTGGGCGGCGGTGCCGGGCGGTCGCAGGACTGCGCCTTTCCTGAAAACCACTGGACGAGTAAAGCGTTTTGAGATGTCGCCCCTAATTGGAAGCAGCTATTCTATAGCTTTGTCTCTAGAAGTGCCCCAGAACATTGGCTAATACCGCATTGTGGTTTATTTTATTGAAAGTCGAAGATTTGGCAGCAAGGAGACAGACAACGTCTGTGCGCCAGTGTCTGCGTTGCGTTAGCTCTTCCCTTAAACCTCCACTCCTCCGAAGCGTTTTTGGCTGTGCCGAGGGCAGTAAAGAAGGGGCTTCTCTCGGGGGAATCTGCCGGACTGAAGCTCAGGGATGTCTGCTCGCAGGCAGCTGTGGGATGTTTTATCTTCTCGTCGGATTTCCTACTGTTGCTGCTGTAACTTGAGCTGACACTGATCGTGGGAAAGCTTAAGGAAAAAAAATAGTACCAAGGAGGGTTTAACGTCCCCATTTTAAATGCTGCCAGCCCTTCATTTATTTGCTTTTAAAGAGTGTGAAACACAGACACTTGCATTCAGAAAAAAATACTGAAAGCTAAACATTGCAGCTTGAAGTCTATTCAGGAACTCTTCACTTGGACATAGCATTTTATATATATTTATTTTATACTTTGAAGTTGAATTACATTTCTTTATCAGTAGTTTCTAGTACAGGGCTGTTGGTCTCTAGAGGAGCAAAGATCTGCTCAGCACCGAGACAACTACTTGCCCGAGTGAGTTGGGGTGTCAAAGGCAGGCTGTGGCATTGCAGTTATGCTGTGTGGGTGCGGTACAGGAGTTGGGCCAGTGAAGCTCCTGAAACCACCTGAGTAAGTGTGTCTGACTATGCAAAATGGAGATGTAATAGCATTGCATCAAACATAGTACATGAAGAAGCCCGATTTAAAGATATTTAGGGGGTTACTTCAGTGTTTTGTACAGTACCTTGTGTTTAGAATTTACAGGCATGGTGAAAATTCAGATAAAATACACTTGTGAAGTGCTGACAGCACTGCTGTAAAAAAATGAAATAGAAAACTGTTGTATTGTTAACAATAAGGAGTAGGTAAAGCCATGATTTATATTGGCAGCACAAGTGTGTCTTTGCAGCTTGTGCTTGTATATACTTTATATGAGAGGTTGTTGATCAGTGTTTTGGAAGAGTGGGGTTTTGCATTTTAGGAGAGCACTGATTTTTTTTTTTTTTTGTAAGCACTTAAGTATGTACCGCTTTAGAAAACAGTTTTAACTTAGGTCTTTTCTCTTCTTTGCTTGGCTTGTAAATGACAGTTAAGATTTTGTAGTCTGTCTTGTATTCAGTTCTGTAAGAAAGTGTTTATCTTTTGAGCTTAGATTTAAGCTAATGTTTAATGAATTTAATTATATTCCAGATTTAAAACAAAAAAAAGAAGTTAAAGTGCTTAAGTGCTTAAGAAATGTGTACAAAACAGTGGATTGTGATCTCAGATCTGATTTTAATGACAGGCATTTCATTCAGTGTTGCAAAACTAGCTGAATTTTATCTAGACTTTATCTAGATTTTTATCTAGAATTTTATCTATATGTGTTTGGTTTTTTTCTCATAAGTCACTAATTCTTAAGTGTTAGCTTGAAGAAGTAACATAAGATTTTTAAGCTAAAAGTTTTACTGCAACACTTTTATTTCAGCACAATTTAATATATTTTTTTGCTTGATATCAGGCGATACCTGCAACTACATTAATGACATAACTTTAAGCGTAAAATGGTCTGTTTGTAACTATACAACTAGACTCTGGAAATAAAAGTTTTTACATTGAAGTGTACCTTTTAAAAGTGTTATGAATCTAATCATACTTTAAAAATACCAGGGTTATAAAGCAGACTGTTTTATTAGTTGGAAAAATATTCAGTGATTCTCTTACTGATTGAAAAGAATATTGATCATTTATTTATTTTAACTTGTATTGGACAGGTAAAGATTGTTGTGTTTTGTTTTAATCCGGCACATAATTAAATTCGTTAAACATTAGCTTAAATCTAGGTTAGAACCAGTATTTGTGGAGCTTCAAAGACAGTTCTGTGATCTGGTAAATGGTAAATAAACCATTAGGTGTGTTTGTATTCTACTGTAGCTTTCACTGTTGCTAACATCAGCGCGGCTTCAGAAGGCAGCCCAGGCTGTGCTGGGTTTGCTAATGGTAGCAGGGCACTAGCAACTCATGGTGTAAGGGTCTTCAGCTGCAGAGAGCTGTTCTGCACAGGTTTTCTGGAGACCTTGTTGAGCCTGAAGCTCTCACTCAAAAGCACTTGCAGCTGTGGTCCTAAAGTGGATTTTTTCCAGATTAAGACTGATATATAGATTACAGTTTTTCACAACATTTGCAAATATGTATGTAGGCTTTGCTGATTCACTGAGGCAAATTTGATGATTTTGCATTAGGTGTTTTAATATTTCCTTAACCCTGCCTTCTCAAATTGGATCTCTTCATGCTGATTATTGGTATTTTATGCTGATTCACGGTTCTGGTTTTTAGTTTTATTTTCTGGATCTTTATGCAATTTCTGATAAAGTAAAAAGATACATATTTAGAGACAAATAAGGAGCCATAAGAAAAATCATGGGATTAGGAAGGGTACTCATGTCTGGTATTTATGTGGTAGTTCTTGAATGTGGCTGTTCTGTTATTGAAATGATGAATATGCTAATTAAATTATTCTATCAGGGAGTTGACAAGGGCAAGGTTTTCTTAGATGCATCAGTATTTTCTAATTCCTTGAATGTATTGCTGCTATTTCTTTTTCTGGATTATGTTTTTTGTTTGTTTGTTTTCCAGCAACTATTTTTATAAGTACACGTATACATTCTCTGAAGTGGGTGTGCTTCGGCCAAAATATGTGTGTCTTGAGTAGTCTGGCACTTTGTGCTTTTCAGTATGCCTTGGCTAAACAGCATGCTCCCTGTTGTGTTTCCTTTGATAGTGCTGTATGAAATAATGTGAATTAATAACGGTAAAATAAATGTTGATTTAAGACATCATGTCATTAGAACCGTTTAATTCTACAATGTTTTATACACTATGTGAAATGTGTTCCCCTTTTATGTTTGGTGGGTGTTTGGTTTTTTTTTTTTTTTTTTTTTTTTAATCAAACCAAACATTTTAAATCAATTTTGAAAGTATTATTCCACAAATAGTTTTATTCAAATCATTGCGTTTTTCTTTGTGGTCACTGCAGCATATTCCTTATGGTATGCCCACGTAAAAACAAAGATACTTCAGTGATCTGCCTTGCATGATAATATTCTCTTAATAGTTAGAACAGAGTAGTGAGAACAGAAGTCTAGTCTTCTGTACTTTTGTAATTATATTTTCTGTGAATTTCATTGTTGCATGCTCAATTTTCCTAACTGTAATATATAATAAGTAATATTTGTAAAGCAATGATCATCTAATTAAAGGGGTCACATAACTGCAACCTAGAGTTGCTGCACTTCATTAGTAATAGAAAATGGTTTCTGTTTATTTAGATACACTTTTCAGAGTGTTAACTTTTTTTAACACTTTTTTCAAATGCAGCATGCTTATGTTCACCTCATGAGCAGGAAGAGGGTTTACACACTGAAGTCCTGGGCAGACTTGCATACTTTCTTTACATTGTGCCCCTGTCTGACTTTTATCAAACTGTGCTGCAATATCCAAGGCAGGAATAGATGAATGGAACAAAAAGTGGTGGGGTTTGGTGTTTTTTTTTTTTTAGTAACTTTAAATATTTGGCAATAAAAATGATGGATTATGGTATGTTAATCTACTTGGCATGAGCATCTGTTCAGTGTGTATATTTCTGTACATCTGGAGTTCTTTTTGTGCTGGGTGTAAAGTGTACAAATAACATTAACATAGAATATTTAACAAAATGTGTCTGGTTATTGTCGTCTTGGGTTTTTATGCAATTAAATTGAATATGTAGTGCATTTGCTTTGATGATAAAGGCTTACTGAGCGTTGGAGACTGGAGGATGGTTGATAATGAAGTTCTTGGCTTAATGAATGGAGACGAGTGCAACTGTGTGATTGGCACTCTGAAGTGGCTTCCTTGGAAATTAATTAAAGATTTTGTGCTGTCTCTTTAAAAAAAAATCAGGAAGGATGTTTTTCAGCTTTTGATGCATGGTCTGTCTCTCAAACCTCTGTGAACCCTTAATAGCATTTGGCAGAAAAAGAGTTTGAGTACCATGTCAGAACATTTTCAGTCTGTAAAACCAGTCTAGCCATCTGTTTCTCACCTCTTGATAAATATTTAAGGCAGAAATTTTGCTGAGGGCTTATGTGCTAAGATTTCACGATTAAAAAAAAGGCTATAGAAGATTTAATGATACTATTGTTGTGAGCTCCTTGGGGCTAGAAGCACACCATCTTTTATAATTAAGAAACCACTGGTACTGTAGAATGCTATTTCAGAAATGAGTTACTTTGGACCAAAGAAAGATCAAAGTATATTTGATGATGTGCTCTTTTTAATATTTCCTTAAACAAAATTCATTCCAGGCCTAAAACCAAGTTTTATTTACAAAAATATTAAATAATTTTAGTTGCATTGGTAGTTTCTCAAAAGCTGTTAAAATTTTTCTTATGCTTTCAGTGTTTGTTTCAGACACTGTTTCCTTCTTGTTTTAACATCATACATTCTCTTTTTGTAGAAGATAAATTGTGTGGTGTTGCCTAATCTTAAAAGTTGCCAAGTTTAATTATATGGAAAACATCCACAGAATGTAAATATTAAAAAGTTGACCTTGAAAAGTACTATGTAGTGTATTTCTGTTCTAATAATTTCTTGCACTTTTGTTCATTAGTTCAGAAAATTTGATTTTTTAAATAAATTTTTTTCTAAATACAAGTATTTTTCAAAAGAGCTTGAAACTGAGAAACATTTCTCTACAGTTAATGTGACGTGGTTATGTAGTCATTAGCATTGTTACATGCTAGTGTTAATGCTAGGTTTTTTTTTTTTTAACTGTTAGAATTACTTCCAATGATTTTTTTTTTTTTAATATCAAACTATATAATGTGGAAGTTCTGTGCTTTTGAAAATTAATTTTTCATAAACTTATTTTCTAATGTGCAAACATATACTGTGTTAAAGGCAGTATTCTATTTAATACATAGATGTTTGTGAGATGAAACCTGGATCTTTTTTTTCCAAAATTTCTCCTTCAACTTAACCCAAAGATTGCAAACAGTACTCTTGTATGAATTCTCTTTTAATGCAGTGTTCTTGCTGTTGTGGTCTTCAGATGTGTGCAAAGAATGTGTCTTGTGGCTAAAGTATGAAATTAGTTTTCCAGATGCATGGGATGGCCATACGTTTCCTCTGTCCTAAGTAAGATACTGGATAAAATGCTTAACCCGTATGAGGTTATAGTCTTTTACAGAGAGTATTGTGCAGTTTATCTCATCCTTGTGAAGACTCTGAGATTTCCAAATAGAAACTTAAGTAAGGATTAAGTACTTGATTATTGAATGTGTAGTTAGTTACTTCAGGCTCCAGAATGAAAACAATTGTATTGAATTTTACTTAGAAAAAATGTTTGTGTTTTTCCAGCAATTGTTTGGTTCATAAACATCTGACCTTTTTACTGATTTTTCCAGGAAGGGGTGAGTAATTGTCTTGAGACTATCAGTTTGGGTTTGATGTTGAGCATAATTAAAGAATGCATATGTGTTCGTACCTTTCAGTATCTGTTCAGAAAGTATTGTTTTCAGTTTTGAAAACTGTTTATCACCTGATACATGCTAAAATGGTGTGTGTTTTTATTTATATCCCCACTTGTGTATGTACTTGTAAATGTGTATGCTCTTCAAGGAAGTTTGTGAAAACATACACAGGATTTTGCTAAGTAATGTGGAAAAATATTTCAGTCTTTTAAAAAATGTATGTAGTATCTTTATCCTTAATACAAAATCTGAGAGTTTCCTATATCTAGATTCTAAATGCTACAGCTAGCAGTTTGATTTCCTAAGTGAGATTAGCAGGAGGTTGTTTGAGATTGAAAGATACTTTATCTCAACCAAGCAGAGGATTTCTTTAAAGAGTGTATCTGTCAAAAAAACACAGTCCTTTGGAATGGCAAGTGCATGAGACCTTGGGTTGGATAAAAGCACGAGTAGAGAAAAGTCTGCTGTTAATGTGTTCAAGTTTCTGTTCTTGGTGAGGGGTGTCCAAGTAGGTATCATTTGTGCTTTCAACAGTTTGGAAGTAAATGCTGGATGACAGAATGTTTGTGTTAATTAATGCTTATATAGAGTTGTCAGTGATGCTGTAGACCTACCACAGTGAGTCTTAAAATGTCCAGAAGTTCATTGGTGTATTTAAATTAGTTCTTCTACTGGATTGGTCTGGGTGATGCCCTCTATTATTAATACAGTAGTTGAATACTTCAGTCCTTACATATGCAGAGTAGTTTTTAGCATTCTTGGTAAAGGCAGTAATTTAGTAATGCAGGAGTTTTGGGTGGCACTTTTGTTTGTGTGGTTTTTGGTTTTGGTTTTGGTTTGGTTGGTTGGTGGGGGATGTTGGGTTTTTTGTGTTGGTTTTGTTTGTTTGTTTTTCATGGAGGGGGAGTTCTTAAACACATTTCAGATTAAATTTTCATTGTTCATAGCACACGTGTACATTCCTTTTCTGCAACTTGAATTCTTTTTGGAAGAAAAAGAATTCCCTGAAGTAAAGATATGTTCAGCTTTTTCCTTGTGTTGGTGAACAAATTGTTCAAGTGAAAGCTGAAATTCCAATCAGCTTGTTTCATTTTGCCCCTAGTGAGTTTACGTACCCCAGTCCCAGTGCTCTTTTGGCAGGAAGTTTAGAGGCTTGTCTTTGGATGCATGTCAGTGCTTCAGCTGGATAGGAGGAAGAGGAAAAAAAAGGTATTACACTAATGTAAACCTTCTGATTTTCATTAAAATTGGACCCTCTACACTGACTTTGTGGATTTATCTGCAATAAATTTTAGTCTGAGCTGCTGTTTTTTCTTAACTGCAAGTTTTATTCTAAGAGAAGAGTGGCAGCAGTATTTTATTTCCTGATAGGTGACAAGAATAAGGACAGGTTTAATTTCAGGTGTATTTATTTTTCTGTTAATTTCAATCATATTGAAATTTGAAATAGTTACATGTGAGATTCATGAATTTAAAACTCTTCACTTGAATGGGTAAAATCTGCCATGTTCTAACAAAGTTAACCATTTTATCATAGTATCTATTTATGTAATGCTTATGCTTAGCAGGTATTTGTTCAGGAGGCAGGTATCATGCAAATCACTTCTCATCGTCTGGTACACAAGAATTAGGGCAACTTTTTTGTAGATCCATATTAGGTAAACAATTTTTTTTTTCAGCATTGTGCAATGAAATGACATCCACTTGATTTTAGTTTGGAGTGTTACTTAAGTACTGAAGAACCCAGTTGCACTGGGGAGTTGGGAGGCGGTTGTACTTCTGGCATACTTGGGGGAACCAGATGTGAATGAAGGTGATGAAGATGGGTGTGCCTTTTGGATATTTATCTGCTTTATAAATTCTTTGGAAAGGCAGCATTTGATAGCTGGATTCTTTCTTGTGATGGGTGCCCAATTCAAGTGGATGTGAAAACCTCACGTTGTAAATTCTGGTTGGCAGAGTAATTGAGGTGGGTTTTTTTGAATGTGGGTTTGTTTCTTGTACACTATGTTTTTTCTCCCAGGTGCTTTATTTCTTTCAAAGAATGTAAATAATGTTTTGCTTTTCTAATAATGTTTTCAAATAAGCATTTGCTCTAGTTGATAAAGGGTTGTCTTGTGGCTCCAAATAGGAAAATAATTGACATGTGTCAACCCAAGACATTACCTGTGCCTATGATGCAGTGGCTTTTTCTGCAGCAGAGGAATACTCTGATAAGAGGAAATTGTGCTTTTTTTTTTTTTTTTCCTTTGCTTTCCCCCCTTCTAATGAGGGGATACATTGTTCCTGTTTTAGTGACATCTAATTGTCCTGCATTTTTTTCCCTTATTCATATGAAGTCAAGTGACAATTAGAGGAATATTTAGGGGATTTCATATCTGTAAACAGTAGTTGGTGTATATTTTATGTTTATATTTATTTAGTGCCTAGAACAGTTAGTCACACAGCAGGTGTAGTGCTGTGTTCTATAGAAACACAAAGTATAAAGACCATCCCCAGTTCTGTTAACTTCAGATTCCAGCAGAAGATGGATCATTTACTGATTATGCCAAACGACAGTCGTGCAAATCCCTATATTGTTCAGCATGATGGGCAGTGATCTCAACTGCAGCATTTTAACTTTCTTTTGGTAAGCGTTGGAAGCAAAGAGTAGCAATGGGGATGGACCTTTATTTGCAGGGGATTAGATTAGCAAATAAGCAATCTAAGTGAATGCAGGAAGTACTTGCTGAAATGTACAAGGGAGTGTTGGAGTCACATGAAAAGCAAACAGTAATCCTTTGGTATAATGAGGTAATAGAGTTGGAATCAGCCAGCTGTGCCCTTGAAAGTGAGGTTAAGAAGCTAATGCTTGATGCAGTAGAGAAAGATGCAAAGAGATAAGAATAGATAACACTCGAGAGTGGGTGAAATGATAATCTCTCAATACCAGAGAAAAGGATATTGCTGTAATTGAGAAATGAGATAGAGAAAGAATAAAGATTGCAGCTACAGCAATGGCTATGAAGAGCCTGATTAAAAACAAAACAAAAAACCAACCAAACAAAAAAGAAACCCAAAACAACAACAGAAACCAAACAAACAAACCCCAACAACAACAAAAAACGCACACACACACACGCACGCACGCACAAAACCCAAAACAAACAAAACCAACCAAACAAACAAAACCAAACCACCATTAGAAAATGTTAGCGAGTCTTAGGATAGAACATAGATTTGAGATTCAGGGAAGAAGTCAAATGCTCAGGTGAAAGAAAAGTTTAAGGTTAAGACCCTAGTTTATAAAAGGTGCAAAACAATAAAGTGCAGTGGCTGATTAGAGATGATGCATATTGTCTGCATTTTAATGAAACATTATAGTTTTTCTCTGAAAATAAGTTCAGATTCATGATTAGAAGGTCCATTAATGGAACTGATAAAATAATTTTGTTCTGAAGAGTCAAGCAGAGGTTGCTTCATCCCTGTTAGATGTACTTTTATTTAGACCTTAATAATGCAGATACTTGTCTATATATTTAATTCTACCAGTATTTATTCATTTTATGAGCAAAGGTTTCACAGAATCAGTGAAACTCATTAATGTGCTTTAGAGTAAATATTGTCTACCAGGAACTTTTTGAAGTGGACTTTTTCTTTTTTTGAGAGAAGGTAATAGCAAAGCTGATTAAGTGTGCAGATACTCTAGTGCTGCTGCAGCACTAATGCATTCTCCAGCATAATCTTACAGGAAAGTTTTCTATTTTTCACCCTGCCCAGTCCTTCCAGTGTGTTTCTGTGGTAAAAGGTGCAGTGTATCCTGAGTTACCACTTTGCATCTGAGCTTCCTGGCTCTACCTGTAGATTGTAGTTGCTGAGCTGTATTATTTAAATCAGCAAAAATTACTGATGTTTTGTTATTACCTTTAAGTATTTAATGGGATCTCTTTTCAGGCTTATAAGCTTTTCTGTAAACTGGGATTTAGTAGGACAAAGATAGAGGTTAATGCTTGGATTTACGAGTGGTGAAAATTTTACTCTCGAATGATTTATAATTAATCTAATTAATTTAAAAATATCTTAAAACCTGTGTTTTTTATTGTCTGGGAAGTTTGCAGAACAGTAGATGAGAACATTTGAGATCTGTGCAATATGGTTAAGAAGGTGTTTATTTGGAGGAGAGGAAGAAAAGGAAGAACTTGAATTGAAAGTTTCTTCAGCATGTTATAAAATGGGAAAAAACAGACTGGAATATCTGGTTGGTTCTCTATGAAGATAGCATGTTTAAAGGAGGAAAATAAATAGTAACTCATAAGGAAAATCCAAATGCCTGGGATTTTTCTGCTTCCTAAGTAATGTGAGGGGAATGTAAACTGCACAGTTCCATAAAACTTAAATAGAAATGTCACTGTGAGGGCAAAAGAAGGAATTTTGTCAAGTATTCTGACTCTGTGGCGTGATACTCAAATATTTGCTTCTGTAGCAAGAGGTGTGGTGGTCTGATTAAGTCTTTAGGTTAAGACTAAGGAAATATGAATTGTGGTTATTTGTTTTGGTTTAGCCTGGCCACTGCTCTGATCTGTAAAAGCTTGTTGTGTTCTCATTCCTGCTGAAGTATTGCATTCATATAACCTAGATTTTTTTAACCTATCTCCCTGAGTTTGAGGCTCTTAATATTGTGTTTTTTTCCTGACAGATCTGTTTTTAATAATAAGGCCAACTTCTTTCTAAAATGTCTTTTTAAGAAACAATTTTACTTTGGTTTTGTGGTGCTAGGGAGTACAATGATTCTCTCTTTCCAGAAACAGTGTTGCAATTTCTCTGGCGCTAGGCTAGCACTTGAGAGGTACACAAGTGTGATTCCTGGCATTTCAGCTTTATCTTCTGCTCTTCTGAGAGTCGAAACAGTGAGGTAGGAGTCCTTCTGTGTAAATAAGAAGTTTTTATTGGAAGAAGCATCCATTTGGTGGATTGGAATTGGAGTCTTGTAAAACTAAGAATTGGTTTTGTATGTTAAAACCTTAGTAAATGCAAACAAAACCAGTGACAGGCTGAATGTGTAACTGCTCTTTGTGCTTGGATGGCTTAGCGCACCCAGTGACTTTCAGTTACTTTGGTTCTGAGGGGATGCTATTTAGTTTCACTGAAATTTCTATAGCTGAAGTAATTTTCTTAGATTTTTAAAACAAAGTCTTAACAAGTGAGATGCCAGTGGTATTTATGCTTAGTGATTCTTAGATAAAACATTTTTCTGTGTTCTGCCCTGTTTATACTGCAAGGCCCTAATTGTGGGCTGTGTAATGAATACATCTTGACATTTTTATAAAATACCTCACAATTTTTGAGAAACTTATCAACTGAAGGTGATAGTATTGAATGACCAACATTCATGCTTTCTTCAACTTTGCATTTTAATTTGGAAAAGACAGCTGTTGTTTCATCTTTATACAGACCTTAGGTGGGAGTACTGATACTAGTTTATATTTACTGGATGCTGGGAAGCTTAAGAACAGTGAATTGCCAACAAAGACCTTACGTGTAAACATTTCTTATGATCTTGATAGACTATTTGTAGTACTTTGTACTTAGCATATCAAACTTCTATAATGCAGACATAATCAGACTGTAAGTCAAACCTGGAGCTTGTGGCTTTCATGACTGTTTTTCTTATTAGGTCATTGGAAAAGAGGCTTAATTTTTTGTGGAATTTTGTTCATTTGTGGGGAAAAAAGATCATACTCCTATATCTCCAAATCAATCTGACAGTTGTTTGGATGTTGCCTGTGATACTTTTAGGACTGGTAACAGTTACTCTGTTAGGCAGCATAACTTTTCGTAATGTTGTTTATTCCTTTCCTTTCTTATGTGGTTAGTTCTTCTTAGTATAATGTAACATCATTTTTTTCATAATTTCAGTGGATTTATAGGTGATGTTTTAGTAATTTCACTGTATGTCTGTTGTAGAATGCTCTCTCTTCCATTCTATGTTTTGTTTGTTAACCACTGAGAAATGAGTGATGCATGTTTTTAGACTTCTAAATTTTTGTCTTGGTATTGGTCATGATAATGAAATACAAAGGAAAATCAGAACACTTGCAGGCTTCATCCATCCTAAAGCAATCAATGTAAAACAATGTTTCATATAGCGTAAAGGAGCTTTAAAACTCATGACCTTACTTAACGAAGAAAAACATTTCTTCAAGAGCACTTTGCAAATTTTTTCATTTATTTCCAGTTGTTTTCAGTTATCTTAAAGTAGTACAGTATGGACTTTAACCTCTTTGCAAGAAATCGTGGGGTTTTTGAGATGTTACTGGATTTTGTAGTGTGTTCATGAGGGCTCTTGAAAAATCTAAATAAAAATCTGTATACTTCTGTCATAAATAAAGTGTTTGAGGCTTTGCTTGAAGTTGGATTCTTTATTTGTCAATGTTCTCTGGCACTAGACAAGCTAATGCAATAGTAATAACATTCTGTCTGAAGTGTGCAGTTTTCTTCTAGGCTTTGGTCTGTCGTGGTATAAAGCATCTGCAACATCTTAAAAAGGTGCTACTATTTCAGAAGGCTTTCATAATTAGTATCACTTTGCGAAGAACACTTCTCAATAGCTATCATTGCTTTAACATTTTTTGAGTGGAAAAAATGGTAGACATATTTTATTTAGTGCTTACATGTGCAGTTCATGAGTTCATCTTCTGTCTTTAAACCTTAAGGACAGTATATGAAAAGACATTTCTAGTAAAGCTGTATTTAATACTAGCTGACAAAGAAGGTAGTACAGCTCATCCAATTACATTCCTCTGTCTGAAAGCAGTTGACTGTTTCAACTGCAAGTAGTTCATCTGAATTTTATTTTGTGTGCTGTACCAAACATTAATGTTGGGAATCCTAAGTTACATTGTGAGGAAAACACCTGGTTGTTTTTTTTTGTTTGTTTGTTTGGGGTTTTTTTTGTGTGTGTTTTTTTTTTTTTTTTCTTTTTTCGTCTAATTTCACCTCAGTATTTGTGTACTAGTTGTGCATTTATTGATATTGTGGTCCAATTTTATTACTATTCAGTATTCTGGTGTAGTTACTGGGAATATACTTATTTCTATTGAGTTCTTTACCTATTACATCTGTTTTACTGCAAAAACTATGTATTACAGTTGTAAAAATGAACAGAGTTATTTCTTAAGATACAGAGATTCAGAAATTGGAGATGACTGTGCAGATGTGGTGATAAGTGTACTGTGTAATCTCTCGAGTTGTCTGTTGAAATGGGGAAAACTATTTTGCAGGATGGTAACAAACATTTTAATTAACACTTCATTTTATTGTTGAGTTTGGAATCCTTGATGCGAGATGTTTGCAGTACTCATGAGCAACAAAGTTCCATGTCAATTCATACAGGCTTTGTTAAAAGTATGGTTACTGAGATATTAGTATATTGTATCTAAGCATGATTTTAGAATGCAAGTAGAACAAATTAAACTAATGATGCTGGTGACCATAAAGATGCTTAGGACTACAGCAGTGTAGAGAGTGCTAAATTATTTTTTAATTGCTCTCTTGTTATTAGTGATTGCCTCTATGAACTGGATGATACATCTGTTTGTGTGAATGATCTGGTTTGTGCAGTGCTAGAGATTCAAGTATTTATTATTGGCTTACGCTACTATGTATTCTTGAGAGGCATAAAAATTTTGAATTGTTCATATGTAACAGCAACAACAAAAGAATCTTTAATTTTACTATCAGAAGTATGGTTTTAATTGTAACAGGTTGGTATCAAATGAGTATTTCCAGCCTAGTGGACTAATGCAAAATATGTAAGTATTAATGCTGGGTACATCTCTGTGAATCCTGTTCCTGCATATATATGATTAATTAGAAACCCGTTTTTTTAACAGTTAAAATAAAACCAAGTCCATTACAAGTTTCAGAGCTGAAAATAACTTTTTATGAGAGTATTGGCTTTTTTCAGTGTAAGAAATGCCAATCATTAACCTGTGTTTCATGCCATTATCATCAGGGTCACATTAATTTAAATGACTTGGGCAAAATACAGTTTTCTGGATGATGACTCCTTCAGATTGGAAGGTAAAATTGTAAACGGCATTCTTTCCCTTCTGTTTTTCTCTATCTGTATACATTTTTCTAGACGGTACAAGGTTATTTTCAGAGAGGAGCGAAGTTGCTTCAGAGTAAAGAAATAGAAGAAATATAGCATTCTGAAGTAAAAGCTTGGTTGGCATTGAGGATTTAATTGCTAAAAAGATGTTTCGGGATATTGCTGAGAGGTTAAGATAAAAATATATTATTGACTTTTACTTCATTCAGTTTTGCTACCTTTATTCAGTTTATTCATTTACTATGAAGTCAGAGGGAGCAGATACATAATCTTTATACAAAATACTATTTTATGTATCTCAATTTATCAGTTAAATATTTTGTTTATGCTTTTTTTATTATATGAAAACAAATCTCGCTGTCACAATAAACCTTGTGGGGTTTGTTTTGTTTTGTTTTTTTTAATATTAATTGCCTGTTCTACTTTTGTAGAAGTGTAGTAATTTTGCTCATTCTTAACAAGCACTTTAAAGCACCTGGGAAATAAATCCCTTATGTAACTGTTTTGTGATATCATATGTGATACAGAAGAACATTGACAGTTTAGTCAAATGTATTTTGATAAATGATCTTTTGAACATTTAAAATACTTGGTACTTGTCCCTATGAGTCTCAGATAATAGTTGCAAACAAGAATCTATTTATGACTGTCCCCCTCCTTTGTTGGAATAATACGTAGTTGTCTTTGAACTCTTTCCTTGAGATACCCCTCTTTCATTTCCAAATCATTCTCTTCTGGAAGAATGAGCAATATCTTTAATTTTCCATTATATGTTAAAGGTGCATTGAATTCAGGTACTGACACAGATAAGGAAAAGAATTATTAAATTCTGTTCTCTTTTTATTTTCTTTATAAAATATAGGCATGGTTTTACACATTGATATGTAATGGTTTATGAAATAAGAGATACTTAGGGAAAAGGCATTTCTCTTGCATTGTTTTTCTACCACAAAATCCTGATTTGTTTTTGATTCCAAATTGGCATGCTTTAATCACTGATTTGAAAATGTTTTTGCTAGGATATAAAGTGTTAAGGCTTCCCAGACAAAGCCCTTATTTTTCAGTGGGTTTTTAATCAAGCACATCATGTTAAAAACAAAGTTGCAACTCCCATATGCAGTGTGATGGTTCCAGTTTCATAGTCAGTGTAACAAGAAAAAGTCATTAACAACTTTATTCAGTGTAAAAGAAGTGGTTTTGTGGGTCTGTCTTTATTTCATGTTTTATTCAATATTTCTATTTCTCAGAACTTATTTAGCATTTTACGACACTTCCTAGAACACAGATTATTTACTGAGATGTACCACTTGTTTAATATTTTGCTATTTTAATTGCCTGAAATGAGCACTTGGTAAAGGCACGCATAGTACTTCATGTTGAATAGTGAAATTGCAAAATCACAGAATGGCAGGGTCTGGAAGACACCTCTGGGGATCATCTAGTCCAACCCCACTGTGAAAGCAGGGTCACCTAGAGCAAGTTGCCAGGGAATGTGTCCAGGCAAGCTTTGAAAGTCTCCAGAGAAGGAGACTCTATAACCTCTCTGGGCAGCCTGTTTCATATAGGACATACAGAATGTGATGTGGCAATGACATAAAATACAGGTGAGGTTCGACATCTTTAGGCAAATAAAAGACTGACACTTTCTTCTACTTACAGGTTGCTGTGTAGTAATGAGTGTTAGTTTTACATGGTTCTTTGGTTAGAATTGTTTTTTTAAAGGGAAATACTATGATTTGTAGTGATCTACTGTGCTGATCTGGAATTAATTTTTTAACTCAATTTCCAGTATTTTGTTCAGCACCTTTTTACTGTCTTGCTCTTTAGTGTTTCTGATCTAGTAATACTGAAGAGTCATGAGGAAGGAAACCTACCAATTATTTACTGCAGTATTGGGTTTTCTGTGGTTATCATCAATGGAACAAGCTGCTTTGCATGGAGTATAGAATTAACATAGTGCTTAAATTATTGCTGTTAAATTGGTTTCTCAAAGTATTTCTTATTAGGGCAGAAAGAATGTTCTCTGTATGTGCCTATTGAGTAAACAGTGAAGTTATGTCAGTAGGGTAAACTGCAAAAAAGGTTTAAAGAAGGAATTAAAAGGGAAGTAGTAGATGGACAGGAGATGAAAAAATTAGAAGATGATTAAAAAATGATCCTTAGAAATTACGAGAGGGGAAAAAGTGGCCAAGACGCTTCTGTTTCAGTCACAGATGAAAGTACCTAGATTTGATGCTTGTTTATCTCTACCTTTCTGATTTCCATTGTATGGTAGTGTGAATACCCTTGTGTTTTTATTAGTTGAGTCAGGAATTAAGTAACTACAGAAGGTACGCTTTTACTGAAGTATTGTTTAATTTTGACATTGGCTTTTTGATTGTTTCAAAAAGAAATTAGCTCTTCAAAAACAAATAGCTACAGTCTGGCAGCAGAATTGCCGGGTGTGACCCTGTTGTTCAGTGTTTACTTCTGTCCTAAATGTGAGAACTATTTGCCTTGCTTTGGAAATACTTGCACTGATTATTCTATAGTTTTCCTTACTTTCAGTATTGAACTCTTACAATGGTGGAATATATTTAGGGAGCCCATTTTCTTTTCAGTACTGATGTAATTGCTCTGCTGGACTAAAGAAACAGTATGAAATTGAGCTGGTTTGAGTTTGGACTTTGTATATGTTTTAGAAAGAATGAGAATCAGACATGACAGTTTAAAAATATCAGGCTTTTTTTTCAGTACACTGAAGTTTGCACTCAGCTTTTCTATATGCAACTTTAATATCCAAATACGCTGTAATATGTTGGGGTTTTTTTACCATTTTAAAAATACAACTTTTCTAATGGAAGTGCATATGCTTATGGTTAAATTACATCACTGATCGTTTCCTTTGTGATTAAAGGTATTTGGGAAGGAAAAATGCCTTGTTAACTGGCAAGGGGAATGGTATGTGTTTCTATTACTTGATCTTGCAAAGAAAGTACATTTCTACTAGGAAAAAAGTTTCATGAACAATTTTAATGTTAGTCTCACAATACAGGTTATGATTCTGAATTCTGTGTTGAAATGTAAGAGGACTACTGTGTATTTCTAGGCTAGTATCTTAAAAACGCTGAGATAAATTGATACACAGCAGAATTGTGTTACATTTTAATGTTATCTAAATCACAAAACCTTGACAAATTCCATTGTTTTGAAGATGCCAGCAGTAACATCTGGTTTTAGTTTAAATTCTTTATTCAGTTATGTTAATGTTACTATGAATTTTGCTTTAAGACCAATGAGTGCAGTAGATTCCACTGTGAATAGAGGATGATTTTTTGGGGGCTTGGGATCAGTTTTGCTGTGTTTTTTAGGGGGTTGTGGTTTTGTTTGATGAGGTTGGTTTTTTTGTTCACTGGATTTTCCCAGAGTTATCTGAACTAATGTACCAAAGATAGGAAAATACTTCCTTGTTAATAGCCTGTTAACTATATGGATCTGGTTTTATTATCAAGTTTGAAGAGTATTTACTGTGGTTTGCAAGATATTTGTAATGGGGGGAGGGGTGAAGACTATTCACAGGTGATACTGAAAAGGGAAGTTCACCTTAGAGAGTACTTTTTACAGAAAAATCCCCTAGTTTGAGTTGACAAAAACCAAACAACATACAGTGAATCAGTCAACAGGAAGGCTTACAGTTCCATAACTGTTTACCTAACCAGTCCCCAGTGATCTCTGATTTTTCTGAAGTATTGAAAAGTGTCTGCTTCCATTTAATGGGAAGTGGGTGTGGTCAGAACAGAATCTGTGGTGATTAATTCTGTTAATATTTGTAGCCTTTCCTAAACAACAAAAGGCTAATGATTCAGTTCAATAAAATTTAAGAGCTGATTAGAATACCTGTGAGTCCCTTGGGAGGCAGTCCTGAAAGGCAGAGGTGTCCAGGAAGGCTGGACTTTCTTCAAGAGGGAAATCTTTAAGGCGCAGGAGCTCGCTGTCCCAGTGTGCCATAAGATGAGCTGAAGGGGAAGAAAGCTGGCCAGGATGAACAGAGAGCTTTGGCTGGAACTCAGGAAAACAGGAAAGTTGAAGAAGGGACAGGCCAGTCAGGAAGACTGCAAAGATTCCTTGAGGCTGTGCAGGGGCAAAATTAGAAAGGCCAGAACTTAAATCTGGTGACTGCCATAAAAGACAATTAAAAATGTTTCTAAAAATGCATGAACAGCAAAAGGAGAACTAAGGAGAATCTCCATCTTCTGTTGGATGTTGGGCGAAAACAGTGACCAAGTATGAGATAAAGGCTGAGGTACCGAATGCCTTCTTTGCCTCAGTCTTTAATAGTAAGACCATCTTTCCAGTGCCCAGCCACCTGAGCTGGATGACATGGTTGGGGAGCATGGGAAATGGTCAGTGACCTGCTACACAATTTAGGCACACACAAGTCTGTGGAGCCAGATGGGACCCATCTGAGGGTACCGAGGGAGCTGTTGCATCCCATGGCACATACAGGACAACCAAGTGATCAGGCCCAGTCAGCACAGGTTTCTGAAAGGCAAGTCCTGCTTGACTAACCCAATCTCCTTCTTATGGGCAAGGTGCCCCGCTGAGTGGATGAGGGAAAGACTGTGGATGTTGTCTACCTGGACTTTAGTAAAACTTTTGACACTCTGCCACATGATTCTTCTGGAGAAACTGGCTGCTAATGGCTTGGATTGATGGATTTACACTTCTCTGAATAAATGATTGACTGGATGGCCAGGCCCAAAGAGTTGTGGTAAATGGAGTTAAATCTAGTTGGTGGCTGGTCACAAGGTGAATGGAGTTAAATCCAGTTGGTAGCCTGGTCACAAGTGGTGTTCCCCAGGGCTCCCTACTGGGGCCTCTTTAATATCAGTGATCTAGATGAGGGGATCAAGGGCGCCCTCAGTAAGTTTGCAAATGACACCAAGTGAGGGGGGTGTGTTGATCTGATTGATGGTAGGAAGGACATTGAGTTACTGGAGTGTGTCCAAAGAAGGCCAATGAAGTTCTTTGAAGGGTCTCAAGAACAGGTCTTAAAAGGAGCATCTGAGGGAGCTGGCTGGGGTTGTTTAGCCTGGAGAAAAGGAGGGTCAGAGAGACTTTGTTTCTCTCTACAACCACCTGAAAGGAGGTTGTAGCGAGGTGAGAGTTGGTCTGTTCTCCTAAGTAACAAGCAATAGGAGAAGAGGAAACAACCCCAAGTTGTGCCAGGGGAGTTTTAGGTTGGATATTAGGAAGGATGTCTGCCCAGGGAAGTGGTGGAGTCCTCATTCCTGGAGGTATTTGAAAGACCTGTAGATATGGTGCTGAGAGACATGGTTTAGTGGTGATCTGACAACGCTGGGTTAATGGGTTGGACTTCATGATCTTGAAGGTCTCTTTGAACCAAAACAATTCTATGATTCTGTATTTGTTTTATTCCTATGCTATAAGTTTTGAATTCATAATTTACTCCAATTACTGTTGAAACATAATGCCATTAAATATATTTTAAGGAACTTCTTGACATGAGTTTAATATTTTAAATAATGAACACCTTCATTACACAGGTATGAGGAAAGTTATGAGGGATATACCTTGCAGTCTGTGTGTCAAAACAGTGAAGCTCTGCTGCTAGTTCTCAGTGCTTGGATTCTGTATAGATACTTTTTGTACTATGTTTGTCCTAATTGTCAGAATGATTAACCCATACCAAAGAGGTGTTTTTTTTCCTTCTTTCTTTCTACTTATTCCAATGAGAGAAGGCTTAAACATGCATCTTAAATGTGAAACACACCAAATTGACTCGTTCACTTGGATTTTGTGAACCCTACTTGTTAAACACTTTATGATTTTTAAGTCAGCTAAAAATTTTATCTTCAGAATAGTCTACTTAATCGCTGAGCAGATAAATACAAGGAAGTGATATTTGGGTGACAGGGAAGTTGATAGTCTCCCTTCTTTTTCCCCTCTTCCAGATGGCAAACAGTACTTCCTTGTTTTAAATTTATGTCACTTGCTATCACAGTCATCTTGGCTTTTTGGTGAGTTCAGAGCTATGACTGTGTTACAGTTTTGAACTATAGTCTAGTCTGTGGTATAGACTCTTTAAGTTACATGCAAACTAATAGTCACATTTCAATTCAGTGAAACTTAGCAGTGCAGTGTAAGCTGGGTTTCGTGGTAGTGTAACTGGATGTACTGTAACACAGCTTGTACAGTTTAGCATGTAGGGGATGGAGATAAAATGTGATAAACACTGACTGTGTGACCTGCCAAGCAGTGGATGCAGGCTCATTGCAGAAGAATGAGCAGCAAAGCTGGTGGAACTTGTTTTCTTCTGATTTTTGTCATGTAGGGCATCTAAGTGTTCTGTAATAATATTCTGTTTGCTAAACGTTTAGTGTTCCCCTTTTGGCTCCTCTGTACCTCTTCCCTTGTCTTTTTACCTCAAGGGTAGTAGCTCCCTACTCTCAGGGAACCATTTTGCTTCATAACATTGATACTACTCCCTCCTTTTCTTGAGCACACTGTTCAAAGTTCATTCCTGTAGTGTATGAAGAGAAAAAACAATGCCTGCTTTGTTGTTACTATTGTCTTTGTTGTTAGATGCTATGCCAGGCTGGCCAGAGCAGGAACTTAACCCTTCTTTGAAGCTGGCAGTAGCCAAGACCTCTTTCCCGTTTCAACAAGTTTTTAGAAAGCACATCCTTTAGAATTCAAAAATAGATTGTCACACACGGGAGAACTGGAGAGTGTCAGGGATGCTTGCTCATTCAGTCTCCTATGGATGCATTTTTAATAATACTGTGAGAATATCTATAAGGTAGAGAGGCATTTAAAAATCTTTAATTTTTTCAGTAGTTTCACCAATGGATTGTTTAGTCATACACTAAAATACCTTGTAAATTATCAAACCATATAATAATCTTTTCTAACTGAAGAGCAAAATTATTCTTTTTACATTTTTTCAAAAATAAAAATCCTGCAGCATTGTTTTCCAAGCCAGATACTTTGTTCCTGCAGATTTTCTGCAGACTAACATAAGTCATGCAGTAAATGTGCTGGTTTTGTATGAAACTTCTGCTTCATGTGAGGTCTTGCGTGGCTACTGGCCGTACAGTGAGTTCAATATTCTACCGCTTCATTGATGTATAGCTCCACTGCATTATATTCTGTGTTATTCCAGTGTTGCTGTAGAGCTGAGATTTTCTCCAGTATTTCTTGCAATGAGCAACAGCATCTCTAAACATTGGACAGTAGTATTTTTTTTTAACTGTGATGGATCATATCACGCTTCATTTATGGTTAAAGTCTTTCTATCTCCTTTTGCAAGTGATGTAACGATGACTAAAATCTACTTATGATTCTATCTGTTTATTAACAGCATTCAACCACTCCCAGAAGACTCAGGAAGTGGCTGCTTTCTGACTTGTCTGTGGTGTTTAGGGGAATGGACATAATGATGTCTTTTGTATATACAAGGCTGTCCCTGTTTTAAAGTGGCATCTGTTTTAATCCAATAATGCTTAAAAATGTATTTGTATGATTTGTCATCTGCTATTGTCTTGGACAGCTGTTTGAAAAGTCTGAAGTGTAAAGTACTGTTTCAGAATTAAACTTTGGTTCAAATGCATGTAAGACTTAAGTATTTTAAAGATATCTGTAAAGACCTTATGTGAAAAAAATTTTTTTTTTTTTTTTTACA
This sequence comes from Megaceryle torquata, assembly GCA_024611175.1. Taxonomy (NCBI): domain Eukaryota; kingdom Metazoa; phylum Chordata; class Aves; order Coraciiformes; family Cerylidae; genus Megaceryle; species Megaceryle torquata. The sequence goes on along the minus strand of JANIJG010004986.1, from coordinate 96,878 downwards.
AAACAAATTTCTTCAATGAAATTAAGGGGCTATTTGAAAACTGGATCAGAATCGACTTACTCAGTTTACTCAGTCATATTTGAAAACTGAGTAAGTGGATTCTGATCCAGTTTTCAAAGCAGCATTTCCTGGTATACTTTTTATGTATGCTTGTGTTCTACAAGCAGGGGTGCATGGTTAGAGATATTTGCTTTACACGTGTGTGTATGTGTTTATATTTTTCTCAGGTGGTGGTAAGGAAGTCCATTCTGTTTGCTTGGGACAGAGTATCTTACCTCCTTGCTAACCTGTAGGTAAAGATGTTAAATTAAATCTGATAGATGAAATTAAACACCATTGATTGACAAGCATAGCTTGGAGAGACTGTGATGGGTAGCGGAGAGGAAGGATGCCTGTAGCCATGTTCTGGCTACTGTGCACAGTGTTGGTAGAACTTCCCAAGGAGTATGAGGAGACATTTGTGAAACTTCCCTCCAGGTGGAGTGAGGCAGGTGGTGAGCCTGGTGTAGGAAGACAGAGTGGGAGTCCCCTGAGAGAAACAGGCAGCAGACACATAGCAGACACATAGTAAACATAAACTTCTGAAGAATTGAATTTTTCTTTTCTTAAGTTTGCGTCCTGGTTCATAAAGTAAATACACTCTTTCAGTTTGTATCAAAGTGCCCGTCCATTAACTGAAGAATTCTGGACAAATTGTTGAGATGCATTCTATGGCAGCGCATTCCTTTCCTCTTGTCTTAACATTAATGTTCAGTGTCCCAGCTGTGAATTGTTTCAATCAATTTGCTCTGCTGGTAGAAAACTAGTGCTATTAAAATCTTAATTTTTATTCCAACTGATACTTTCATTGGCATGGGTGAGATGGAGGGCACAGCTGTAATCTCTAATGCCAATCTCCAATGTCTTTCAGCTGATCTGCTGATCACCAGATGCAGCTTTGATTCTGCTGTGGTTCTGGCTACTCATTCCAAAAGCAGTCACAGATGTTTCTCCTGCTGTTCTGTCTGTGGCAGATTCCTGCCCTTTCCTGGAAAATAAACTTCTGTGACACCTGTGGAATTGTTAGCTGCCAAACAAGACGTGTCCTCCTGACAGACCTGACTTTCCATCAGAAGTTTCCAAAGCAGTTCCTTTGCTGCTGGTCTGAGGAGATCTTTAAAAGAGAAAAGCATAGACTTTGTATTTCTCTTTCTCAATTGTGATTCTTCATTTTCAGCTTCACTGTAGAAACCTGGCTTGCTGTATATGTTATCGGAGAGAGTGGCTAGATCTCCAGCAGTTCAGTACTACTTTTTAGTTATTTGCTCACTTCATCACAAAAACATTTCTCTAATTACAGAAATTGACTTTTTAAAATCAAAGTTGAAAGTGGTATTGCTTTTAAAGAAAATATACACAATTTTAACAAGCAAATTTTTTTTCATGTTGTGTTAATGCTATTAATTTATTAATTCTTTATACCTTTTAACAAAGTAGTCTTTCACACAGCTAAAAGTATTTTTTAAATTTCTGGTTGTTTGGGTTTTTTTTCCTTTTACATATTAAGCTTTTCAAATCTGCATTTCTAGCAGAGTTTCTCACATAAATATTTTCAGCCTGTGATGTAGTTTATTGTTAACACCAGTGACTTAATTTTTGCAAGCAAAATAGCTTCATGTCCTGAAGGTCAGCTTACAATTGTTTTCATAAGTTCTTTTTAGGAATACTTTTTCCTTTTCATGTCTCCAAAAGACTAGTAGATTTTGGTTTTACTATCCTACCTGTGAAGTCTAAACTGAACTTTTTGTTTTAATACAAAATTAAAATGTGACGTACTGTTTAGTTTTTGTATATGCACCTGTAATTTTTTTTTCCTTTTTTTTTTTAAACTTTTTTTCCTCATCTTAAGCTCTGAGTGCCTCTGCTTTATTTCCAGTGTGGCTTTTGATGTTGCTGCTCTGAACCTTCTCGTTGATACTAATCTTCAAGTGTGTAAAATGCTTAGTCTTCAGTGTTCCTCACAGCCACATTTTTTCCACTCAACTTTAATACATAGTTTGTTTTCAGAGAGGAATGAAGTATAATTTGCAGATTAGTCTGGAAGCTACAATACAGAAGTCATAGAAAGCAGAACACCAAGACACCTTCTGTTTTGTTCTTGATATAGAAACAGCTCTTTCTTAGTTTACAGATGTAAAACTAACAGGATGTTTTAAAAAAAAACAAACTGCTGTTTAGCTGGGTGCAGTCCTTGTCTGCCTGTCAGTAAGAAGCACATTGCCGTTGCAAGGAAAAAAGAGACCAGAAGACCAAATTGATAATTATAAAAACAAGCAGTCAGAAAGAGAAAAGTGGTAATCAGATGTAAAATAGAAGAACTGTTATCCTAGGATAGAAAAGGAAGCAGGACCACATAAAGATAGACGCAACAGTAGAACACAAAAACAATTGAGCACTGAAGAGGTTTCAAAGATCAGGAAAAGTGAAATGTATTGTCAGAAATAGATTAGTGTAACATAATAAAAATCTAATTTTATGATCTAATTTGTCCTGAAGACAAGTAGGGGAAGGTATACTATAGTATGCTGATAACTTCTCATTAAAATTTTTATGTCCAATTATTCTTCCGATAATTTTTAATGTAGCACATCATTAGTAGTTATTAGTAGAACATGTAGTTCTTTGCACAAACATTGCAAGTTTTTTTTTTAATAAATTAATTTACTTGGTATCATATTGTTAATGTAAAATGTCGAACATTTGAACTTAAATCAAGGTCTCAATCTTTATTGTGAAGTAAAAAAAATAAAGGCAAACTGCATAATGTTTTATAGAAACACCAGATAATTCAGAAGAGTTTGGTAAAATCCTAACATGTGAAGTAGTCACTTCATAATATTTTAGGACTTAAAATATTTAACTTCTTCAACAAAGTTAGGTCTTTTGTCTTCTTCATGACTGCTGATGCAGGAAAGATGGACATTATGCAGAATTTAACCTATCTTTTAAATTTGTCCATAATTCAAGTTCATTTGGGAAACCTTAATGGGCTTTTAAGTGAGTGAACAAGAACTGCTGTGATCAGTGCTGAGTTATATAATTAATCACATTTTCTCACTTGGATTACTGTGGACTTGCAGTTATGTGGTTAAGTAATTTGTTGGTTTTCTTAAAGTGCTAATAAGTTACAACATTTTTATCCACAAATGCACTGAGGCTTTTTTGATGCCACATGCTTTTTGTTTTTACCCTGAACAAGACCACATTCCTGCTTTTTCATGCTCTGAACACTTTCTTTGTGGAATCATGGTAGGGCATAGTATATATTTCCTTGTATCATACTTCGTAAGTGCTAAGAATGTAGAGACTGGAATACGGGATTTAGCTTTTAATATCCCACTCACTGAATCAGAAGTTTAGACTGGCAAACCTACACAGCTAAACAAAGAATTGAGAAAAAGCCTAATCTTGTGCCAGTGCTTCAAAACTGCAAAAAAAGTCACTTGGGTAACTGCAAACTAAAATTATGCTCAGATAAAAGTATGGAAATAATGATGTACAACTGAGTCAAAAGCAAATATTTATTTGAAACTCGCACATAAAACAAGGTCTGGGCAGGCTACTGATAGCTTTAGGAAGTCTCATAGCTTGGTATTTATACTGTAGCATTTCCTCTATGCTCATCCCTCAGAAGAGATCCTTCATATTTTCCTTTCTATTGGTTCTTGAGGCTTGTTTTGGGGAAAAAACAGGTCTCTGTAAGGGGGAGAGCAGATCATGAGTTTCACCCAGGAAAGGGTGTTTTGTCTTTGGTGCCGATTTGATTCAGCTTGGCTTCTTGCTGTTATGCTTCAGCCACTATTATTGTAAAGCTTCCTGGTATCTTCAAAAAACCTCGTAAGTTTAGAACTGCATACCTGAAATATTTGTCACATTGATCTGTGCTTGTAGTACATAATATGAAACTGGAATTTAGGGAGGTTAACATTTCTTTTGGAATGGTCTGTATTGACCTACAACAGACATTTTGTGAAGCGTCAGATTTGTTTATAATGTAGAGGCATTTGACTACATTCCAGCTTTTGAGTGGGCAGTTTCTGCTTGGGGCCACCATACATTATCTGACATTAATCAGCTTAATAATAGTCAGCGGCAGTTTTAATAAAGTTTTTTATAAAAAAATTGATTGCTCAGCTGCTAAGTGATACAGGGAGTTTACTAGACACACAGCAAACTATATTTGGCTTGGAATACTGTTGAGGACATACTTGGCTATCAAGGTAGTAGATAGCAAGATATTGCAGGATGTGCTCTTTTTTTCTTCTAATTGCCTCTTGCTGATCTCTAGTTAATGGAATTTTCACACTTCTTATAAAGGAGCTAGCCAAATTAACACACTGATATTCTGAAATTTCAGGCTTAAGTTTATTGCAACTATTTCGTCCATTTTCTCCTCTGTACAGTATTGCCTGATTATTTTTTTTTTTAATTATTTGGGGGGTTGTGGTTCTTGTTTTTTGTGGGTGTTTTTTTGTGGTGGTTTTTGGTTTTTCCCATTCAAAATATCACTTGGTTTGTATCTTGGTGCATTAAATTTGCTCGCCTTTGTAACAGCGTGGAAGATTTTCTGCTTGTGCTTCTGGATGAAAAGAAAACTTTTGGCTCAGTCGTGGCCCAGAGCATCCAAACATGGATGCTTCTGCAGAGAAGTAGAAAGGGGCACAAGTAAATTTGTGATTCACCTGTAGAAGTCTTTCTGAAAAGGTCATTCCTTTCAGCTTATTCATTGATGTTGCCTTTATCTTTTGCTCATTTATCTCTGTGCCATTATTCAGCAGTGTAAGGTGATTTTTGTGACTGTAGACTTTAATTCACTGGTTTATTGTTTATAGAGAGTTTGAAAAATTTTGAAGTTGGTGTGTTTGCCTAATTTTTTTTATCTTTTGAGAGCTCTGTTCTACAGTACATACATGACGTAAACTTAAGAGACATTGTTAGTATGTCCAATTTAATCCAAGGAATCTGTTTATGTGAGAGTTTATTGTAGTGTTTTTAATACAAATCTACAAATCACCTATATATATATTATATTTTAGTCATCCAATTTTGGTCAGTTTTAAGGCAGTTTTTTAAAAAATGCATTGCTACTTCCTGAAAGTTTTGGGTTTTTTTTTTATCCTTTATACTGTATAATTCATTAGGGAAGTACATAATATAATTGCTGACCGAAAACCAGCAGTGAACAAATTGACATTGCAAAGCTGTATCACTCTTCAAAAAAGTGGGAATGTGCTACTACTTTTTTTTTAATTTATTCTGGTCAGTGTAAACTAATGGTCCACTCAATCAGGATTTCCATTCCTTGTCTAGGACATCATTAATACATCCATAAGTAGTGTCATAGATGTCAGTAATGGTGAAGGAGCTGGATTAATGTAAAGGTCTGCAGGGTAGTGAAGATAGCTAATGGGTTCTAGTTTTTTTCTTACATGGGATTTGCTTCACTCAGGTTGTTCAGTGTATGTTCTATGCATGTTCCTCATATAGAGAGGGAACAAATTCATTCTTCCCTTGAGCAGCTATGGGATAATCCTATACAGTATGCACAGAGCATACTGCTTCTAGAATCACATGAGGAAGAAACATTAAGGAAGAGTTCCTGGCACTTGGTCAGTGATGAAATGCAGTAAAGTGTGATGAGTGAATAGCATGTCAAATGTACTCCATTTTTGCCATACCAGTTTCATATTAGTAGGAAATAATTAATTTTTGACCAATAGAGTCTTTTTTTTTTTTGTTTGAACAGAATGTTTGGGAAGCTGTCCTCTCTGGTTACATGTTTGGAAACAAGTAATGTGGTGTTCATTAATGCTAATGAAACCTTAGCAGCAAATGAGAGCTTTGTGGACTAAAGAGCCTAAGTAGGACAGTAAAGGCTTTGTTCTGCTGTGTACTGAAAGAAGTTAGTTCTTCTTAATGGTATTGGATGTTGGCTCCATGCCAAAAGCACCTTTTGGAAACTTCTTTTGGATGCCAGGTTAGTGTTATCAGAGTGATCACAAAAAGGAGTGGAATATAAAAAAAGAAAGGCTTGAGATTGATATGTATTTTTATGCACATATGTAACAGTGGTTTGACACTGCAGCGTGGTACCTAAGCATCCCCCTTGGCCCACACACTAACAAGGCATACGCAACTTTTCTCAGCAACAGCAGGAATATTACTTTATTTGATAGAAGGCATTTAGTGTGGAAATGTGTAGTCCATGAAAAGTGGGTGCATCAGGACAATGTTAGATACAGGCCGTGGTTTCCCAAATGTATTAAAACCTTCTCTTTAGTCCCTCTTCTGTCTCTTGGCTGTTGATACCATTCTCTGTTGAAATAGATCAGGGACAGCGATTGTGGTTTTGGTGGAGAGAGTAATGCAGAGGCAGGAGCACATGGCTGACAGTGGGACATGGTGAGAACTTTTGGCAGTACTTCCATGCCATTGGACTGAAGTGTTGGAAGCACTAACAGCCACGGTTGTTAGCCCATAGTGCACAATACTATGAGCTGCAAGGCAAGACTTAAGAGCTACCTGTCTTGTTATGTTCTTTTTTTTATTGTTGTTATTGATTGTATGTAGTTGTGTTGTCTTGGTATCTCTTTTAGTTAGTACCTTTTTCTTGAGTTCTAAGCCCTGCAGAATTTTATAGCATATGTTGATTGAACTTTAGATCATATTACTGTATATTGCAAGTGAAATTACTAACACTGAAGGTTGACATAATTCATTAAGTTCAGGCAAGTTACTGAATCTGCAAGACACAGCTTCTGATAAACACACTTCACAGGTTCATTGTGAATGTTTTTTCTTTACTTTTTTTTTTTTTTTCTTTAAATTCAGTGTGAAGTCTATTTAGATTCAGCATATACAGGACACAAACTTTGATATTGCAGTTGCTTGTCTTTTTTGATTACTAAGTAACCATTAAGAAAAATTTACCGTAAATGCTGTCCTAAGCTGAAAATCTTAGATTTTTTTTTTCCACTGCAGCAGATTTTTAGCATAAAATACAAATATGCATTGGACTAAAAAATATTTGCTAGGCTGTATTTTGTACCTTTATTCATTCCTACCTAATGCTAAACCCCCATATTTCCATTTGTTTTTTGAATCTTCAACTTGTCCTAATTTGTGTATCCTCCACCTGGTGATAAGTACAGAATACAGAAAGATTGGTTTTGATGCTGAATTAATGTATTAAAAAATCTTAACTTATTTTGAAGTGTGATATACTTTTGACTGTTTGTTTTGTGCTTTTGCTTTGCTGTAGCTTTCTTAATGGCTAAGGACAGGTTTGCTTTCTTTGGAATCTTGCTAGAGCTGATTGTGAACTATGTATATAGATTTGCTTTAAGAAAATGTTTTTCATATGCAGACTACACCCATCTTAGTCATGCAGCTATAATTTATATTTTTTTTTTTTCATTGGGTAACCATGAAAGTGGAAGTAACTTTTTCTATCCAATGAAATTACAACCTCTTGTGTTTTAAAACTGACAAACACATCTCTTCTGTGGAACAGTCTATTATTTACTCGATGCTGATATTTAGATCTTCATTATCTTGTTGTAAAAGATCCACTTTTGAATTAAAGGAATTTTACGGGAAAATAAGAGACACATTTGTATTGTGAACATGATCAAAGACTGCATACAGCTTAAAAAGGAAGTATTTAGAGCTGCTTTTGCAGAAAGAGGTAGATGTGCCTGTGCATACAGCTTATTGTTCTGGTATATGGCTGGGGGGTGTGTGTGTACATATATATATATACACACACACACACGACTGATTTATAACTTGAATAATTTCTATCCACAATGCAAGCATTCCCTCACAACACATCTCATAAATTAATACATTGTTTCTGGTGCTGCTGTGGTTCTTAACTAATTCTGAGTATTTTTGTTTTGTTTTTAAAGGATCAGTTTGATAACTTGGACAAGCATACACAGTGGGGCATTGACTTCTTGGAGAAATATGCAAAATTTGTAAAAGAAAGGATAGAAATTGAGCAAAACTATGCAAAGCAACTGAGGTAAGGATATTTTTCATTGGAAATAATCTTAACAATTACTTAAAATCACTGTATCAGATGATGGACGAGTATGTAATGTCATGATTAATGGCAATTTTTCATTCACAGAGTGAATTAGATCACTGGTTCTTTTCATGACAGAGAAGTTTACCAGTCCAAAACAGAAATTATCTTTAGGTGTGCGTTTACTTGCTCACTTGCTCGCTTTTTTCTCTTCCTCTCTCCCTACCCACCCTTCAAATCATTGAACTAAAAAGGTTTAAGGCTTAAATTTTAAGATTCAAACCAAAACCACAGTAATGTGTTTCCCCTTACTATTAGCATAGTTGTTGCAAAGTGTATTATCCATATGTACATTTTTGTATGGGTGTATTTAACCAGATTGAAACCTCTGCTACTCATTACTTTCTCATGTTGAATTGGCAAGAGCTATACTACGCTGTGTTAAGAAATCTGATTGAAATAATTGAGTAGAGCTTGAGAAAGCAGCAGATCTTCCTGTCCTTAAAGCACGCCCTTTCCGTAGCTGGTCTTGTCCCTTTGGGTAAGACCAACCACCCTTTGTCTTACCTCCCCGGTTTACTTTCTGTTGGTGCCAAGTGAAACATCTTTTAGCCTCAATAGGAATTTCCCTTCAGGGATCATGCAAGAAGAGCAGCAGCAATGAAATGGCACGTTAAAGTAGGATTGATTTTTACCAAAAGGTGCACACAGTGCTTGAAGGCCAAGGTTTAAAATAAGACACTCCAGCAGACTGGGCCTTCGGAGATTCAGCTGAAGCTGCTGCCTAGCGTTGTCAGACTGAAATTTATAGCAGATTCTCTCCTGTGGTGTGTTCCATCATCTTATCATTGGCAGAGCAGGTAATCACCAGATACAGAGGTGAAACCTTCCTCATAAATGCAGTAATGAGGTTCATAGCCAAGGGTATGGATGTTCTCTGTCTAGACTCATTTCCTTTTTGATTTCTTTACCAGTTTCTTTTGATCCAGTTGTCTATATTCACCTAACATAATATCCCATTACTTTTCTGAAGGATTTTCTTTCTTAAAAGGAAGGGAATAAAATCCACTTTTCCAAAGCTGGCATAGAAGAACTTGAGGAGGTAAAGGAAAGTTTGAAGCATGCACACCACCAGTTCACAGCCCAGTTTTGATTTGTTTTCAGTTGTCTGTTTGAAATGGAAATGTGTTTTATTTGCACAGATCTATCCAGATCTTTTCCTTAAATAGTATGAACAAATGCCATTTTGCTTAATTATGTTTAAAAGGCTCATTCCACATCTCACAAGATGGGACGTCACATTATTACTTCAGGATTTGACTAAAAATAGGAGCGTTCTGTTCAGCATTTTACTCTTTTGGTTAAAACTGCTGATTTTTCTCAAAGTGTCTTTCAAAAATGAAAGAGCTATGCTGAGTACTCCCTTCTGTCAGATGACTGGACTGACTGTCCATGTGCAGTCAGTATGACAGTTTTGGGAAGCACAGATCTTGCTGCACACGTGTTGTACAGTGCATGCATGCGCTTCTGCCTGCTGCCAACCAGGGTCTGGACAGCACACATGAGAGGGTGACTGATTTTCTGCCAGTAGACCAGCTGATGAAGTTATTTGATATTTTTGCCTCTGTATTCCTTGTGGGAGAATTGATAGTAGTGAACTGTCTTTTGATAACAACTTGATTTCAGACATCACTGCTCTTTTGGACAATTGCTGTTTTCAGCCATGTAAAACAGTCATGAGGCCCCAGGGGAGATTGAGATCAAGTAAAATTTTCTCCTCCAGAGGAGCTAGCCATCCTGCAGCTTGATCCTGAGAATTTCTGAGAGAGAAGATCTTGGGGAGGGACTGCAGTTCTGGTGAATTTTAGTGCTGGCAGCATATGGCCTGTGAGATAGATACTAATGTATCTGATAGGAATTTCTAGTTTACTGCCGTATTTTCCTTTTGTAATGAAATACAATCTGAAAAATAGAGTACTGAGAATCTCTTCATAATGAACTTTATAACTGGGATTTATTATGCCTTTGTTTATTAGATGCATAAATAGTATGGGCAGTGGTCATGTCTTAGTAGTTCTATGGCTCTCACAGTGCTTGGATGGGAGACAAGAAAAAACAAGTTTAATGAGGAAGATAATGCTGGTGATGTGTGGTGCTGGTTTTTTCTGTCTTGCTTTCAGTGTGGGCCATGAGTATTCTTTTGAGATTGTTGATGGATCTTATCCTGATAGACTTAAACCCAAGGAAGAAAACTTGAGCCAATTTTTGGTAACAGTTCTACAAATTAGAGGTGTGTCCTGGCAGAAATTCATATTCACTTTGTGTATACCCTTGCATTTTGAAAAATGTTATTTTTTGTATATGCTGTCACAGTGTAGCAATGAGACTTTCCCAGGTACAGCAGCTGTCCTGAGCCATCTAGGAGATAACAAGTGATGCATGTACAGCATATGAGGAACTGTTTGAGTGAACTTACTATGTTTTTTCCTATATGCTGTTACTGCAGTTTATGGTCACTGAGTAATTCCAGAAATTGTAACCTATGAGAATCCTGTCCAAATGCTGGGTTTAGGTTGCAAGTTGTATCTTGTTATTCTTCTTTGATAGGCAGTTCTTGATACTGAGCAGAAGTATAAGAAAAGTTGAAACAATTGAGGAATCCTCAAAGGTCTGCAGAGGAAAGAAATTGTCTAGAGAGCTTGTCTTGACTTTGCAATATACTTTGTTCTGAAAAAAATCAAGTATAATTTCTTTTTTTTTTTTTGAGCTCACTTAAAGGAAGATAGTAAGCTTTGTGTAGCTTAGGTCTCAGCTGACATACTGTGGTACAACAAGGATTTTCAGGGTTATTATAGGCTGTTGCTTAGTTACAGGGATGTGAATCAGGACAAACATCTTGCAATTGCAAGATTGCATTGTAGATTGACAGATTTAATTTTAATTATATGACTGTTTAATTTGCTGTTATTTTATAATGGGCAAAAAATAGATTTAACATGTGCTAAACTACTGAGCTCTTCACTGAATTTTGTAATTGAATTCTCAGATCCAGTTTTTCATCAGCATTGTTCCTTAAAAGGGGTGAGGTGAAGGTCTGGTGTTTTTTAATTCCACATCATCACAGACAAAATAGTTTCACTCCCTTTTTCTTCTATCTGAAGCATTATGACACTTGAGAAGACAGAAGTTCCACTCCTGTGATGTTAGGCAGTAATACAAGTTTTTATCTGCAGTTAAAGATGCATGAACTACTAATGCAGAGTAAGAATTCTGAATTTGGTCAGCTTCTCTATTGTTGATTTAAAGAAAATAGCAATGATTGTTCTTGAAAATCAGTAATATAGCCTAGGCTGCTATCTCACTAGTGTTGACTTTACATGAGCTTATACTGAGAAGAGAGGTTGATAAAATTACAGGAGCAGCACAATTGGATGTGGTTAGTCCTGTATGAAGTCTGCTGTATGAAGATGGCTGTAAGATGGAATGTGGTAGAAGTCATCTAAATTATACTTCCAGAGAGAAGTAGTGTCATCAGTCTGCACTTTTTTAAGGAAATACAGATCAGTTTATTTCAGAGATTTGTTTTGGTTGTGATGGTCAGCTATTACTTCTGCGGTTTTCTTCTAAACTAGGCCAGATCCGTATTTGGGTCCTGATGATTGGACACGCTTTTAGATAAAAATGCTAAAAGAATATTATGCCCTCTTAAAGTGTCTGCTGGCTCCTTTTTGAAATGATGTGGATCACTCTTGAAATCCACACGTGTACTAGCTACTTATCAGCCTGAGGTTTTTTTAAATATTTAAATCTAATTTCTCTATTTTTTTCCTACGTGTTGGTGTTCACTTGTTGGAAAAGCCATTTATGCTTCATTGTTTCCGTGAACATTGCCTTTTCTTTGAACTTTAAATTCTGTATTTGCTTGTTGTTTCCTATTTTATTGACTTGAATTATTGTTTCTTGTGCTGGTTTTGGACCTTAAATCCCAATTACACAGTGTCTCAAACTATGTTCCCGTGATCCTAAAGTAGATGAGACTGCCTCGTGAAACTGACTTTTATTAACAGAAAGGCTTATGTACTATTTTTGTCAACCTAGAAATAGTACACAGTTGCATTAAAAAAATTAAACCAGAACAGAAACCAGCATGCTAGTAAGTCATCTGTGTTTGTGATCCTTCTCTCCTGCCACTTTAAACTCTGTGTTTCTTAATAAGTCATTTCTTTTCGCATTTTTAACACCTCTGAAAATCCTCCCTCAAGAAGGCTCTTGCACAATTGCTTAGCTATAGCATTGTATGCTTGTTACACATTTCATCTTATGTATAATAAGGTGAATTTTAGAAGTTTTCATTTGTTAATAGGCACTGAGGAGCAAAGCAGAAATGTAGGGGAAAAGGAAACACAGGAAAGTTCCTTAGCAAAAAAAATTTTTGAAAAATCAGACTTGAGATACTTTAGATGAAAGCAGGTTTAGCACCCTTATTTTAATAATAAGGGTAACAGCTTATTACACAACTTGTAATAACCAAAGTTACGGATCAACGGTGGGTGTGAGATACAAATATTTAGATATACAGAGAAGCAGATCTCTCTTTAAATACCCTTTGCTGCTTTTAAAGATACACAGCAACTAATAAGCACAAAGGTTGAGGGTAAGCAATTTGATAAAAATGCTTTGTCTTTCTTGGTTTTCTTTTGTACAACAAAAGATTATTTGCTATAAAAGGACAGACTCTCACAGGAAACAGAAAAGAGTAGAGTTACAATAGTAGAGTTACAATTTCAATGTTTCATGGGAAAACCTGACAATTTTGAAGATTGCTAGAATAAAAAAATGCAACGAATTGAAGGTATGAACATCCAGCTACTAAAAATGAGAAGGAAATTACAGATTTTTTTTTTAAGACTGACAATACATATCCTTTTTCATTTCAAGAATTTTAAGAGACCTCCTGGCTGTCAAAAGAAAAATATTTTAAGTCAAGGCAGAATGCTGTGCTGGAAAAAAATGTCTAGTCAGACGTTTAAAGCAAAGGTTTATGTACAAGAAGATAAGAATGTAAAAAAATCACTGGATTTTTTTCTTGTCCTTTCCAAATATTTGGGATATTTGTAGCAATATATGTAACTGCAAGTATTTTGTAGTTGTTTGTGTAAGCAGTGTATGTCTGTGTTGTTATCCTCCAGGGTGGGTAGATGATGTGGTTTGTATGTTTCTTAAGGTGCTGTTTCTGCATTGTATGATAAGCAGATGAATTCATATCGGTGTTCTCAGAAATCGGGTATGTGATACTGTGCAAAGTGCTGCCTCCGTGGATCGGTTTTTAGAACCTGATATTTACAACACTGGTGGTAGGGCAAAATATACATCTTTCCTGAAAAGAGATGTTGCCTCTCAGAAGAGGAAATATCTTTACTGAAGATCTGGAGATATCATGGTTAAAACCTTTGACCTGAATGTATATTTGAAGCTTAATCCGGGCATGGAGTTCTGTGCCCATGGGTTTAGAATACAGTGTGTGCTTATCTGTGTGCTACACAGTGATCATACACTTGGTTTTTTCTTGTCTGATTGCTTCTTTTGCACATGTGAGAATGATATTAAATAAAGAACTCATTATTTTATATCTAGTTGCTATGCAATTTTTTTGAAGTTTTTTTTGAAGTTGAACTTTTTTGAAGTTTTGAAGTACTTAACAAATATGTTATTCTAGGTCAAAGTGACTTGAAAGTGCCATAGATTTCTACCTTGTGTTATCTAAAAGACCCTTACCAGATGACAGAGGCAATAAATTTGTTCCTTGAAGTCATTAAATTGAAAGAATTTGTTTATGCAGTTTTTTCTGTGTATGTCTTCACTTCTCAAAAGAGACTCTAAAATAGCATATTTTTTTCATTCTTCCTTAATAGAAATCTGGTTAAGAAGTACTGTCCTAAACGTTCACCCAAAGATGAAGAACCCAGGTAAAAATGTGCATTTTGACTTCTATGTGTAAGAAATGAGGACTACAGTGTACTCTGTCCTTTTATGGATTTAATTGTTTTTCAAGTGTTTAATTGGATAAGACAAAGAAGAATTGTGCTTGGCTTCATATACTTATGCTGTAATTCTTAAGCATGAGACCTGAGTTTGCTTCTATTAGTATTTTTAAGCTGTAAACACGACCGGTTCTGTTTCCTTTGTTCCAAATTAATCTATAGCTAACTGAAAGTTTGAAAGCAGAAGTTTAGTATGCTATGTACAGTCTAGTATTATTTTTTTTAGAAAAGCAATTAGGTATTTTTTAATTTAAAAAAAAAAGAAAAAAGGCAATTATGTGTCCTTAGGCTGTGGGTTTTTGCTTAGTTTAGTAGAGTTTTTCAGTGCGTGTGTATGGCAATACAAATCTAGCTATACATTTGTATACCGAGACTTGAGTGTACACAAAATTGTCATGTTTTTGGCAAGAAGAGCTCTTAAAACTGCTGACTTGCTTTGACTCCGTAGACAAAATAAGTGAGTGTCTTAACTGTAGAGGAGAAATTTGTGCTGAACAACTTCTGATTATGTATCAGAGAGGTGCTTGTTTTGCTGTTCATGTTCATAGCCATTTTTTAGTTTATGTAGAAAAACATGATACATTTTTTCTTTAGGGTTAACTCTTAGGAAGGAAGGAAGGTGTTCAAGTTCCATGTTGCAGCCAGAACACATGCTGTGTACAGAGTGCCTGAGATTTCATATTGGGATTTCCTCTAGCTCTTTGGACTATTTAAAGATCCTGGACGACAGGGATTGGGACTTTAGTGCTAGAGTAGCATTTGAGTTCCCCAGAGCCAACCCTGTGGAGATGGCAGTATTCCACAGAGAGAAAGATGTACATTTTAATGTGGTGCCTGTTTTTTTTTTTTTTTTTTTTCTTTCTTCCCTTCCACACACACTTTCTACCCTTTGCCCCTCCTCTTCCCCCCCTTTTTAGTGCCAGCCATAGTGGCACCTTACTTCCAGCCAAGAGGTGGGCAGGCAAACAGGCAGCTGTCTTCAGAGCTGATAGCAAACTTGTTCTGTAGATCATCCATCGGGATGCATATGAGTGGTATGATTGGCATGTTCCGCCCTCAAGACTACCAAGCACATCATCTCTGCAGCAAGTTCAGCCTCCGAGCCTAGGGATGTATGTATCCGTTCCCAAGCTCAGGCCTCTCAGTTGGCAGCTTAGGAGATACCACTATACTACAGGGCTTTCCAGGTAGTATTCTTCTTTCTTTTCCATCCACAAAAATCCATATTCTTATAAAATGTATTTGAAGAGACATTGCAACATGTAGTACATGCTAGGCTTAACATAGGCTTTCCCAACTTGCATTTCTACTATAATTCAACTAGCATTAAGATAAGGTTTTTCATAAAATATGTATGATGTTTAAAAATTTAATCAGGAGTACAGACTACACTAAAAGCAGTCCGTTTAAGAAAACTGTCTCACTTTTTGTGTATGTATGTTTGTGTGTGTGTGCTTTCTGTCAGGTTTACTTCGTGTATTGCCTTTTTTAACATCCTTAATGAGTTGAATGACTATGCAGGACAACGAGAAGTGGTTGCAGAAGAAATGGGACACAGAGTGTACGGCGAATTGATGAGATATTCTCATGATCTAAAAACTGAGAGAAAAATGGTAATTTCTATATTTTGATTTGATTATAAGATATGGAAATGGGTTTTGTTTGCCCAATTTAATGAAATTGACAATAAGTAGGCTTTGCAATACATTTATAAAGCACACGTTTAAAGTTATTCTGTATTTTTATTTACTGGTTTACTCCAGTTATTAAACCTAAGAATGAAAATCTTGGGAGATAGTGCTTACTAGTAATGTTTTTGCCAGTATAGTTTTCATCTGTGGTGCTTCTCTTACATGATTAGTCATGTCTTCCAAAGAATGCTGTTAACTTGTGGGAGATAGTGCACATCATACAGAGCAGAGTCTAGGTAATGGTAGTAGTACCAAAAAGATATGTAAATTAAACTTCTTTGTGGTGATTTTAGCATCTTCAGGAAGGGCGAAAGGCTCAGCAGTATCTGGACATGTGCTGGAAACAGATGGATAATGTGAGTTTGTGGTGTTGTGTTTTGTTGTTTGGTTTTTTTTGTTTTTTTTCCCCTTTCAAGCTTAATAATATACACTCTGAAAATGGAACTGTTGTCATCTCTCTTGCTTAGATTTCAATGTTCAGCCATATTACTGAATGTCCAAGTCAGATGTCATAACATCCAAAATACATCCACAATGTATATGTAGTTCCCTGTTAAAAAAACTCTTGCAAATAACTTCTGTGTGTATGTTTGAGTGAACTCTTGGCTTTTATCCAGTGTAAAGGAATCTGGTTTTAACATGGGTACAGACTTCTTTTTCTTCTTCACAAGCTAGTTTTTGTTCAGTGAGTAATTAATAATGATAATTTGTTTATATAAAGATGAAATCTTAAGTTCACTGTATTTGACTCGTTTGTTACATGCGGTCTGTTCAAGAATACCACTATAGACTTACATTTACAGGAGGTAGAATTGCTTTTTAACAAAGAAAGGCAGGAAGTGAATGTCTCTAGAACAGATTATAAGCTCCTTTTTCTTGGAGAGACATGCTCTTAAATATGACAAAGCATAGAATACAACCAAGTGTGTTCAAGATGTGTTCTGATATTTGGCTGGCTTTGTGTCTTAGAAAGTTATTATATCTTTGCTCCAGATTATTATGGAGACGTGAATTTCTTTTCTGTTTTGTTTTTGTGGACCCAGATAAGCAATATCTTGCTTCAGTGTCATGTCAGAGTTTTAATAGTCAGAAGATCAGAGCAGATGCAGATGTGATAGTTTTAGATGCTACCACCCTTCACCAGGATAATTCCCCCAGTTCACCTCAATCAGTTGTGTTTTGTGTATTTATTTGGGTGCAGAATCAGTCTTTTATATGCATGCAGCCTTTCAGGGGCACACTAACCTCAGTTGTCTGACTTTGAACTGAAGCAGAAGAGGAGGGCTCACATGATCCCTGTTGCCTGTTTGTCTCTAGAGATAACTTAGGAGATGCAAGGTTCTTCTACAGCAGTTGTCTTGACAACTTGTGCTGCTTACAGCTATGTCAGTTGATAGGAAAATTAGTACATTTTTTTAAATGTAATTAATAAAATTGATCACTGAACTTGAAAATTTTACTCATACAAGTCCAGTTTAAAGTTTTCTGACACCTAACTTTTTTTGGGGGGTTATTGAAGTCAGGCTAGAAAGTGGACTTGTCTAGTTATAATTAACTGTGGATCTTTGTAATACATTATTTTGTATTTTGATTATCTGATATAGCAATATTACAGTTGTTTCCTTGCCTGGTACTTCAGGGAAATAAGTTCTAAATAGAAGAGTTTGCAATTTTTAAACTTGGTTGCTGTGAGAACAATGTATTTATTCAAAAGTACTTAGTGAATGTAAGATATTTAAATGGGAGCTTTGATATTTAGAGTTCAGAATTACTGTACAAAACCAAAGGGGATAGTGGCTATTGAAACAGTACATTGTGACTTTTGTAGAGCAAAAAGAAATTTGAGAGAGAGTGCAGAGAGGCAGAGAAAGCACAGCAAAGCTACGAAAGACTGGACAATGACACTAATGCAACAAAGGCTGATGTTGAGAAGGTAAGAGCAGTGTCATTTCTTTCTTTACTCTTTCATAAAAAATCTTTTTATCTGCATGTTTATTGACAGTGCTTGAAAAACATTTTTTAAGCATATAAATTGTGTATAAAATATGCTTGCTTATAATGTGTGAAGTGAAAGTTACAAGAATATTATAAAACAACACAGAGAGGGAATATGCTTCATTTTTCTCGAGATGATGATTGTCTTCCTCAGACAGGCTGATTGTCTTCCTCAAACAGCCAGGCTTACTGGTATTTGGTACCTTGGATATATGTTCAGTCACTTTTGCGTATTCAGGATATACATTTAAGCAACATGGCTAAGGGAGCTAAAATGATCATTGCTCTCTCTGTATATAACAAATCGGGTCTGTAGACTGTCAGTATATATGAAGTCTCACATTCTTTGTATTTCAGTCATAAGGATGTCGGTTTTGATGACCTGTTTTTTGCATAGCTAGTAAAAGATATCAAAATAATGCTGTATGTCATTGAAAAGCACGAGACATGTTTGAACCAATTACACTTTCCTACCAGGCCAAGCAACAGTTAAACCTGCGCACACATATGGCTGATGAAAACAAAAATGAATATGCTGCACAACTACAGAATTTTAATGGGGAACAGCACAAACACTACTACATTGTCATTCCTCAGATTTATAAGGTAAAATAATTGACAGAGAAAGCATGTCTGGTCTTCTAAGGGAGACCTAGATCTCGCGTTAGCACACACTGATGGAGTAATTGCATTCAACTCCCAGGAGAAACAGGTCGATCATCTTTGTTTGTAGCTTGGACCAGAGTTTTGGTTTATTGCCTTTATTTCTCTGGGGTTAAAGTCCATTATTATTGTAAGATATTTCTGACATTTTTTGAAATCTCCAGTAAGAGCAGAAAGGCCTAGTCCTGCTTTCTCTCAGGACTGCACTTTTATTTCCTTGCAAGTATTTGGTAACATTCTGTGGGAGGCCCTTGGGAGAGGGATTTAGCATGACTAGATGGTTGGTTTTTTTCAGAGAGATGAAATTGGATGCTGCTTGAGACATCTGCCTTTGTTAGATATTGGAAAGATCCCACTTCTTAACCCATTTTTGCTAACCTATTTACTGTGTTTTTTTGGGTGTGTGTGTTTGGGTTTGTGTTTTGTGTGGGGGTTGGGGGGAGGGTTTGCTTTTTTTTTATTATTTTATTTTGCTTTTTTTGTGGGGGTTTTTTTTTGTTTGTTTTGGTTTGGGTTTTTTGTTTGTTTGGTTTTATGTGGTTTTTTGGTGGTTGTTTTTTTGGTTTTTTTGTGGGTTTTTTGGTTTTTGGGTTTTTTGTGTGTGTGTGTGTTCTGTTTTGTTGTGTTTTGTTCGGTGTTTCCCCCACCCCCCCCCCCCCACCTTCAATTAGATGAAAGGTCCAGGGCCATTATCTTAATATTGTTTCTCTTTAATTTGTGCTTTTTGTTGTGTTCTGGTAGATTTTTATTACAAATCTTACGTAATGGTATTCTTTTCTTTATTTTCTTGCACACTTCTAAAGGAAATGGTTTGTATTTCAAATCGGAGAGCATGTCTAAACAGCATATAATTTTAATATTTCTAATTTTTCCTATTTTTTTCACTGTTGGTATTTACTGGAAAATATGAAAATAAAAGCAAGATAGAGATATTTATCACCAAAGATAAATTATTTTGAACTGAGAGTGAGGAGATGTAGAAATTAATAGAAATTTTATTGTAGCTTCTATTTTTGCCTTTAAAAAATAAATAGTTGTCTGTAGATGCAATGCACATACATTAAAAAAAAGAATAGGGAAAAGAAAGTCCAGTCCTTTACATAATATCTAAAAATCAAAGAGTATCAACTCCTTGTAGTTACTGTTCTGGGCATCTTAAGTCTGTGTCTAAAAGGGCTTGACTTTTTGACTTAAGTTCTATTTTGTTAAGCAAATAAAAATACTGGGAAGGCACAGAAATTCTGTACTGCATACATCAGGAGTGGGGGAAAAAAATCTGCAAATAAAAGCTTCATTTTATCTTACTTTGTGCTTGCAGCAACTTCAAGAAATGGATGAAAGAAGGACTATCAAACTTAGTGAATGTTACAAAGGCTTTGCTGATTCTGAGCGCAAGGTTATTCCGATTATCTCTAAATGTTTAGAAGGGATGATCCTTGCAGCAAAATCAGTTGATGAACATAGAGTAAGTAGAATTGAACGACTTTTTAAATGTGCATGAGCAATATAACTGATACAGAAGCTCCAGAAAGGGGCAAGATGGACGCAACACTGCACGTGTATCTTTCTGCTGTCAAATATTTGTCTGCTTGAAGAGTGTTACAACTTCAGTTTTAGCCCAGATGGTCACTTCCACTTTCAGTGTCTGTTCTCTTCCTGTTTCATTGCTTTCTTGTGATCTGAAGATCTTTGACAGTTTCTCACTGTATATGATTTTCGGACACGTTGTTTTGGTTATCCTGAAACATCCTAAACACCAACATGGTTGGTGTTTTCTTGAGTATGTAGCATTAAATCATATAAAGGGTGTTCAGTTAACAAAGGGTCATTTTGTGTCCTGTTTAACTGCAGCTATTGCCACTTCTTTCTTATTCCTTCTAATACAGTTTCTTCTCTATTATATCTTAATACATCTATTTCTTTAGAGTTGTCTTCATTTCAGTGCTAACGTTGAAGGATTAGAAGGTGGAACAGTAGTTGGCTCTAAGGCATGTCCTGTTTTAAATTTGTTAATAATCCTTGAGGAGTATTTGCTGGATTTAGAATAGCAGGGTATGTTTTGATTTACATTTATGGTAACGCTGCTGAGGAAAAAGAACATAGGCTACCTTAACCTGATCTGTCCAAAAGCATGCATTTTGAGCTCTCTCTCACTTTGCCATCTGTACATATCTGCAATTAAAGGGAAAATTTTTGTCTCTGTAGTTTTCTCTCTCTGGTTCTTGATGGGTTTGCTTGTTTTGCTTTTTAAACTCCTTCATGTCCTATGTTTAGGACTCTCAACTAGTGATAGACTGCTTCAAATCCGGTTTTGAACCTCCTGGAGATTTTCCATTTGAAGATTACAGTCAGAATATTTACAGAACTATCTCTGATGGAACCATCAGTACACCAAAGCAGGAAGGAATGAGAATTGATTCAAAAACTACAGTGGGCAAGGCTAAAGGAAAGCTGTGGCTATTTGGAAAGAAGCCAAAGGTAACAACTATGAAATTACTATTGGGAAAACTAAAGTGTGAAGATCTAGAGTGCACGGAAGCAGCAATTCATTTATTTTAAAATAATCTTCCCCTTTCCTGACACTGTCTTTTAAGATGTGTAAGGAGATTTGAAGGTTTGAGTAGGATTGGATACTTAGCATATTAAAGATCAAGTTGTTGCTGGGGGCAGATTTGTCTATGAATGTTCTTAATAGTTATTTGATAAAAGTAGCTTCCCTTTTCTGTAACATTTCTAAGTTTCTCTAAAGATTTCCTGCAGTTGCATAGAAAAGTTGTTAATTGTGAATGTAAAAATAAGGGAAGTGGGAGTATGCTTTGGAATTGGGCAGACTTCAGAGCTCTCTTTTACACTACAGAAAACACCCCCCTTCTAAAGGTCACATTTTTGTACATGTTTATATACAGAGGTGTTACACATGTTTTTATTATACCTGCTGCTAGTTTTGAAAACCTCTGAGGTTCGTCTGAAAGCATTAAAATTACACACTGATGAAGCATACTGTTGAGGCTCCCTACAGGTAAATGTCCCAGAAGAAATACTTCTATGAAATAGGTAAAAGTACCCCGGTGCTCAAGAAAAAATTGATAGCAGAGAAGTTACTCCATTCTTGTATATTAGACGATTTTCAGTTAACACTTCCTGTGCCAGATGCCTTCATGGATCAACAGAAAAGATTATCAATCCATGTATTAGCTATATAAATGAATAATGAAGCATATACATTTTTAAATTTTGTGCTAGGTCTGTTTTTATTTAGTATTGGTGCCTGTCAGTGAGTCATTCTAATGATTCCCACAAATTTCTAGGAGGTTATTTTAATGCTCCAAGTCAGTTTCTGCCATTTATTATAGGAAACAATTCTTAGACCTTGTTAGTGGTAGGCTTTATTTTTGATTTGATGGTATTCCAAGAAAGCAGATCTTTACAGAGCAAAATGATATAGCTCATTCTTTATTCCCTCTTCAGTATACTGTGTAACTGCAGCTGTCTTAAAATGAAAACTGGGTTGTTTAGTTTTCATGCAGCATAATTAACAGTTGATAAGAGTTTAAATGCATTGATGCATTAGCATATTTCTGGCATTCAGCTGCAGAGGGCGAGTGAGATTCAGGCTGTTCTGAAATTAGATCATGATTACCAGTTCGACAACAGGACATCTTTCCAAGAATTTTGGAGAAGGAAGCTATGAGAATCTGCATAGGTTTTCAATCTGGATCATTTACTGTTGTCATTAGAAATTCCCTAGTATGATGACAGGTGAAGAAAGCTGACAGGACTTTCCTCAGTCTTTCTTCTCCCCCGTTTGTTCACTTTGTATGTAGCATTCAGCATCACCCTCCTGTTTCCTGTAGGGAATTGCAGATATTCATACACTAAATGCATCTCTTCCTTAAGGACCTAGAGGAAATGGAAGATTGTGTGTGTGTGTCCCTTTTTTTTTTTTTAACCTGTTTTTTGTGAGGATGGATGGAAGGGGTGCTCTAAAAAACAGCAGCTGCGAGCAGAATACTTCTCAGGAGATATATTTTTTTAACTCCAAATACTATTTACAGTTTTTAAAAGATATTCTTAAATAGCCAATATAAAAATATGCTGGAGTATTCATGGTGGCATTTGAGCCTTCATTTATGTGAACCTATGGCTGGTCTTGATTTCCAGATATGCATTTACCTACTTTTGATGTTGTCAAAGACAAAAAAGGCTTTTGGAAAGGGAATGAATGGGTTGTGCAGCAGAGGAAACAGTACAGTAAAATTGATCTGAGAAAAAGCAGCAGAGGTATGAGACACAAAAATATAATGAGAAAAGCGATCTGAAAAAAGTGGAGAAAGAAAGCAGAGAAGGTTCTCGTGATGACATTAAGAATGCCATGCAGCCATTGTGTCAGTCCAGCTTGACTACAGAGATTGAGGATGCTTTGTGGTTTAGGCACTCTCCATAGGTGTACATAATATTTCTATTTTAGCTTACCAGGTAGGGTACATCAAAATGTTGGAAGAGTGAGCAGGAATGCACAGCCTTCCAGAATGGCTATAACTGAGTTGGGAAAAGCAGAGTTTTAAGAAAGAGACAGGCAACTTCTGCATCTTGTTAGGATCTTGTGGAAGTGTTGAGTCTAAAGCTTTTTTGAATACTTCTTCATTCTCTGCACCAATCTGTAACTGAAGATTAATTCATGACAGAAACTTTTTTAAACCAATACAGTTATAGTGTAAATGTGTCTGGAATGTAACAAGCTGTTTCTGTGTTGGATGGAAATTTTTTTGTAAGACAGAATTTTCATTTTAAAATCACTTTGAACATTTGGCTTATTTATTGCTTTCTTTATTTCCACATTAGCCACAGTCCCCACCCCTAACCCCTACTAGTTTATACACATCCAGTACTCCTAATGGGTCCCAGTATCCCATATTCTCCATTGAACCAGTGCATTATTGCATGAGTGACATAAAAACAGGGAAGCCCAGAATTCCTTCTTTCAGAAGCCTCAAAAGAGGGGTAAGTTTGATAACAAATTGAAATGCATGATGGGCTATGAACAGTGTGTTTGTGATGTGGCTTTTCTAATGCTCTTCACCCTCATTATAAGGCTTACTTTGTTAAAAATAACACTTCACCTATAAGGTGACTTCTAGGATTTATTTCATATTATACCGGTTACCAACAAGTTAAAAATAAAATAAAATAGAAATACTCTTTATTGCATTCTGAGTACTTGTGCCTAAAAGAAGGGTGTTATAAAGAGGGTGCTCAGCATGTGTTTGATACCTTTCTTCATTGTTGTTCACATTCACAGATGTTTTCCTACCATCATGTAACATATTTTCGCAGTAATTTATCATTAGTTATATAGTGACCATTTAAAAAAAAATCTGATTGATCAGAGGTCTTATTTGCTGACTTCTAATTGAGATAATAGTAGTTTGTTATGACACTGGACTAAGAAGGGAGAAATTTCTTTTGTACATCAAATGCTATATAGCACATGATGCTTGCAGATTTTGAAGTACTGACTTCTGAGTTATTGCAGTTTTAATGCATTTTCTGATTAAGAAATTATTCTTGTCCAAGGTTCTTTTGGGTAAATTTATTGAAAAATTACTACCAAATACCACTGTCTGAGATTGATCAATTCAATTACTAATTTATAGTGGCATATTTTGCAAATAGAGTTTGTTTAGAAGACAATAAAAGGAAAATGTCAAGTGGTTTCCTATTAACATTTATAGTACTGGTGATAAATGTACTGGCACTTTCCTGTTAATGTCAGTGAAGCACAGGCTGCCCAGTTTATGTACATTTT
The DNA here is from genome assembly GCA_024611175.1 of Megaceryle torquata. Taxonomy (NCBI): domain Eukaryota; kingdom Metazoa; phylum Chordata; class Aves; order Coraciiformes; family Cerylidae; genus Megaceryle; species Megaceryle torquata. The sequence continues at coordinate 72,614 of JANIJG010004986.1, read as the reverse complement.
ATGGTGTTTATTGATCCAAGTAGTGAGATAACTGAATGCATTTGATTATATATAAAATTCATGGTTTTCTGATATTTGAAAACAATACTGACTTTCTGTCTCATGTGCATCAAGAGTGGTAGATTACTGTTGACAAAATGTGGAGATCAAAGTATGACACGTTTTATTGCACTAAAATTGTGATTTAGAGGCTCCCTTGCTATCATTCTGAAATACAGTGAGTCACACTTAAAACTTCCTGTCTTTAAGTCATGTCGTGGCATCTTATTACAGGCCCCCAGGTATCTCAGAAATACTGTTCCTACCACTATGACTGTTTAGAAGATTCTCATGGTCCTCTAAGTATGGAGGACAGTTTGTCCTTCCTCCTCCTGAGTCACTTATACTTTGTTCTGGTCATGAAGATAGTGTTCCTTCTATAGTACTCAGTGAGTAACTAACTGTGTTAGATAGTTGTTGAAATGGCATAGGTCTTGGTTACACCTCCTTTGTGTTCATTACTAAATGTATTGACTCCTGGTTTACAAATCAGCACCATCTAATATCAGTAGTTCTAGAACCTCTTACTGAAGCAAAAGATCATCCCCTGACAACTAAGAATGCTAAGGGAAAATGTAATCATTGTTCATGTTGTAAAAGAGAATTAATTTAATATACAGTAGTATTTCATAAAATTGGCAGATATCCTACCAACCTGGATTAACGCAGATATCCCTCAATATTAAATAGCTAATCTCTGTAAATCTTGGGGATTAACATTTAATTTTTATGTACTTTGAAATTTCTTGCAAGCATTTTAACAGACAGCACATTATTATGTATTGAGTGCCTTTTCAACTTGTAATTCTAATAGAATTTTTTGATCTCCTTGATCAGTCAGATCTTGAGTCAGTGCTTAATAGTTGCTAGTACATGATGCTGTTTTCCAGTTTTGTCCCTGGAAAATGATGTCCAAGTAGTATTGATATACAGAATGTCTAAATGGTATTTGCTTCTGCTTCTACCAAGATTTATCCATGACTTGACACTTACCAGACCGTAAGCATGCTGGTTATTTTGTTTAATGTTCCCTGTTCTCTCAAGGCACTGGAGATCACAAAACTAGACTGCCCTCATTCTGTGCTTCACGTTAGATTTTCCTGTTGTGATGCATAGCAAAAGCAGCAAGCAGTAGATAAAGAATAGGTTGCAGAAAAAAATGTCTTAAGTGTAACTTGCTTTATTAGTACTGCTACTGCATGCTGCTTATTATCCTCTGAAATTTTAAACGTTTCCAGATAGTGGTTATGAGGGGTCTTTGCTCAGTGCCACTTGATACATGTTCCATTATTTAAAGGGTGGCTACAAAGGAAACACAGGCTCCCTTTTTTACAAGGGGTCAGTCATGGAGAAGATGAGGGCTAAGGGGTACACATTACTCCTGGGGAGATTCTTGTTGGACACAAGAGGAAAAATTTTCACAGTGAGGACAATCAGCCATTGGAATAATCTCCCCAGGGAAGTGGATTCCCCAACACTGGACACTGTTAAGATTCGGGTGGACAGGAGCTGGGCCATCTTGTCTAGACCGTGCTTTTGCCAAGAAAGTTTGGACTAGATGATCTTTGAGGTCCCTTCCAAGCTGGTATTGTGTGATTCCATGGTAGATCCATTGTCAACAGTGATAGTTAAACCTTGTGTTTTCTTGGAAGGCCCTTTCTGAAGGGAACAAGAGACTTCTTCTGTAGTGCTTTTACAACTTTGGACTTTATTGAGGTTTCTACCAAAGTATCGTTTGTGAAGGTGCTTTACTTTCCTCATGCTAGAAATTCTGATTTTGTGCATGTGGCCCAATTAACAGCCTTAACAATTGCCTGGGGTCATAAATGATGTTAGCGACCTTTACCTTCTAAGTTGCTGGGCCCTTCTCTGGAAAAGGTTGTCGAAGTCACTGAAAGCATGGTAGATCTGCAGAATGCTGTGAATGAAGATACAGCACCTGGCATCCCACGTTTCATTTGCGTCCTCTGAGGATAAAGCCTTTACTCTTTAAATGTCTTTATTTTTATCTGGACTGAAACACTTCTAGGATAGCAGCAATGACTCAAGTGCTGTTTTCAGACAGTAAAATCACCAACTTCTAAACTTAAAAAAGGTCTTTATAAGTAAAAACTTCATAAACTACATTTGTAAAAGTGATGGTAGTGGATTGTTAGCTATACTTAACAAATGATTTGTCTATGGCTGACCAGTCCTTCATCATCATCAAAATTCTGCTATTTTGTGCAGTGTTGGCTGTGTGTTTGTTTCTTATCCTATGATAGAAGTACTTCAGTATATTATTCAAACCAGTAAGATTCAAAACTAGTTTAATGAAGTTGTGTATTAGAATTATCTAAGTTAAACCACCTATTATCATCTAGTAATTAATCTGTATTTTTTAAAGCAGAAGTGAATTTCTAATTATTGTATTTTGCTTTTCTTGTGCTCATAGTAAATTGTATTTTTTATAAATTAAAGTTTTAATCCTTAAGTATTAATTTAAAGATACATTTTTAGGCAGTAATCATTTTTGTAACTGGTCATTGCATGTGAATAATTTCCCGTTTCTTTTTGTTTTCAAATGAACTGTGCAGTGGTCGGTGAAGATGGTAAGCCCATGTGCTGATCTGTCTGCTGTACTTCTGCTAAGATAGCATGAAAGTAATCTTTTGAAAGTGTTGCCATATCATAACTGCTTTAAGTCAGGTGCTGAAACACATCTTCAGATGTTCCTCTCATATACAGTCATCTTAATCATCCATGCTTAATGTAAGATAATTAGATTTGCAATCTGGCTGTGACAAAAGCTGGTATTTTGGGATTTTAGGGTTGACTAGTATATACAAGTTGGTCCTGATGGAAATACTTTGTGATTTCTCTTTGCCAGGAGAATTGTTAAAGCATTAAATTAGGTATATGAAAAGATTAAAAGATCACTCCCTAAACAACAACAAAAAAATGCAGGGGAGATGTTACTTTATGCCTAGGAATATTAGAAAGCTATTATATTAAATGAAAACCACACCTTAATCGCTATTCTTCTTTTGCAGAGTAAATCAGTAAAAATTCACAGAAAGACCTCTGATTCTTGCCGTAGGATATTCTGGTTTTAACTGACCTCTCGGGAAGAGCAATACAGAGGATATGACTTTATTTCTTTGTAGCATGTAAAAGCACCTGAAAATATTTTAATTCTTCTTTCCTCCAGAAAGAAACACTTCTGCTTCATTTTGGAAACATTGTATTTTGATTTCCTTTGATTTATGGTGTCTTGTATTCCCTTCTTAAAAAGCAGTGAGATTATTATTTTAGAAGTGCAAAAGAACCAAGAAGTGGAGGGGCAGGAAGATTTTAAGAGGGAGGTGTTAGAAACTTGGCACCAGGCCCTAAGACTGCTTGTGTCAAAATATCAAGTCAAGTTTCTGATGAGTTTCTTCTTGATGAAAGAAATGCTGTCCAGTTCAGTTTGCCTCTACGGACGGTTACTATAATGGCAAGTGGGTTTCTTGTGCTAAAGCAAACTTTCTGAGGCAACTAGGACACAAATAATGTAAATTTTTGTTACTGTGTACTACATTTCCTCCTTAACACTTTCTGTGTCTATCACCTCGAGGAGAAGAGTTTTCAGAACGAAACTCACAAGATAGGTAAAAATCTCTTCCCGTGCTTTTCCTTCAAAGTCGTCCTATCCCATCTGTAATCTTGGCACAAGTTTGCAATCAGGACTTTTCAAGTTTGGGCTCATAACAATAGGTGGTCTTAAGTTTAAAAAAGAAGAAAAAAAAAAAAAAAAAAAAAGAGAGAGAAAGAAAGGAAAGGAACAGTTCTTTTTTCCTCCGTGAAACTTTTTTTTTTTATAGTGAAAAAGGTGACTTGGAATCTTTGAGCGAGTTTTGATTCAGATTAATAAACTTAAGTAAAAATTTTTATTTTACAGAGGCTTTGTTCTGTGCTCTGTGAACTAGTTTTAGTCGAGGTAAAAATTCATCAGAACTTCATAAGCTGTAATATGTTTCCTGGCAAAATTGCTGAATTTCCAGAAGAAAACTATAATAGGACTTTGGAACGAAGATCCAAAATACAGTGTTCTTCTTTTGATAGCATATAAATCTCCATAGGACACACATGCTCCTGAGAAAGAATCAGTTATATGTATGTTATCACTATATACACAGAATTCTCTTTGGACTGAAATTACTCTAGTAATTAATCCTGTCCTTTCTAAATTTGCTTTAAGTGCAGTGAATGTAGTAGAAGGTACATGGCTCAGCTTTTCAGAAAAATAAAGTCTACAAATTTTGAATTGCATCTGTGAGCCAACTGTTACAGAAGGCAGAAAGAACTTTAAATGAGTGACTACGATCTGGCAGCAAGAACGTGCATTTATTCTGTTGTGGTCTCTTCCAGAGCTGTGTGTCAAAGTAGAGTTTTTAAGAAGGGCCATCCTGCTTCCAGTGAACGCTGTCCATGTGTGGGTCTGTCAGCTCAGCGGTCCAGCTATGTGTTACTTGTTTAATAGTATTTCTGCTTGCAGGGCCCTGCACTAGAAGATTTCAGCCATCTCCCTCCAGAGCAAAGACGCAAGAAACTGCAACAAAGAATTGATGAGCTTAACAGGGAACTACAGAAGGAAACGGACCAAAAGTGAATACTTTTTTTTTTTTTCTCTTCTCCCTCTCCTCTCTTCTCCCTCTCCTCTCTTCTCCCTCTCCCCTCTCTTCTTTTTTTTTTCCCCTTCCCCTCTTCAGTTTTGTCCCGGTTCTCTCTCTTTTGAAACCTAAGCTGTCAGTGCTCAGAAGTTAGGCAAGACCCCACTTGTCCAGACTATTACAAAGCATTTTTTAATTCATTGTTTATCATATGTAGGCTCTGTGAGGATTGCTTCCTACTGCTTTACTATAATACATTTTGATCCTAATTTTGCATTGTTTTGGACAAGAAACTCTGGATCTAAAAGTATGCATTAAAAAAATTACAAATCAATGCATAGGTCTGCTGAGCAAGAGAGCTGCAGCTGAGTGCGTTAAGACAAGGATGTTAATGTGTGGGAAACTGTATAACAAAATACAGGAAACAGTATTGAGAGTGGATAGAGAGGAGCTGATAGTTGGGAGTTCATCCTGTGCTTGTGTATGACACAAAAGGAAAGCAAAGTGCTAAGATGACAGAATAGGAAGAGGACTTGGGTGTGGTGTAGGCAGCAGCAGTTCCTCATGTTTGTGCTTAGTATACGTATATATAATGGGCCAGGATTTTAAACACATAAACATTATTTTAACTTTACTGAATCAGTACTGATGTATGTAATTTTTATCATTATTGTTGGGGATTGTATGTTTTTAGAGATGCCCTCATCAAGATGAAGGATGTTTATGAAAAAAATCCCCAGATGGGTGACCCAAGTAGTTTGCAGCCAAAATTAACTGAGACTATGAGCAACATGGACCGTCTTCGGATGGAGATACACAAGAATGAGGTTAGACTCAAACAGTTCATTGGAAAATGTCAGTATGTGGTAAAATTGTAGTTTGCCGTAGGGGTTACAGAGCACATAGAAAAACTACTTGATTTAAGAAAGTGGTCCTGATACCATTTTTTGTGGAATGCCATATTTTCAAGTATGTTCGTCTAGCTAGAATAAGAACATAATATATGAAAGTAGTAACTGTTCAGAAGAATTTCTTGGTAACCACTTATTTTGAAATTCATATGTGGTTAAAGATGATTTTTTGTCCTCAAGACTAGCATGGAGTATAAGCTAGGCATGAGGAATAGCTTCATTATGTGAACTAATTAGTCACACGAGAATGCAGTCTCTGTGTGGCTGTGTCCTGACAAACTCTGCAGTGAGGTGCATTTGTTAAATTGTATTTGCTGGTTTAGAATCAAGTTTTCTTTGACACCAATATTATTTGTCTCTTTTCTCCAAGGCCTGGCTCTCTGAAGTTGAAGGTAAAGTAGCAGCCAGAAGCGACAGGCGGCACAGCAGTGATATCAACCACCTTGTAACACAGGGCAGAGAGAGGTCACTGTTCTATCTCTACTGCTTTTATATCTTTTACTAGAATCAATACATCTCTTTGATAGTTAACAGTAGGCAACTTATCTTCTGAAAGTTCATGTCCTTCTAAAAGGAAAATCTTACTGGTTCTGAATTCTAGAGGTCACTTCATCTCATTACGGTAACATAAAGAAGTTGTGAGTCTGACTGAAACACACTTATTAAATAGCAGTGTCTTTTAAAGTATTTTTCCATGTTTTTTTAAAACATCTTTTCCATTGCATAAGGCTCACCAATCTTCCATGCGTAGAGACAGGTATGTCAAATTTATGTTTGCTTTTGTGGCAAAATTCAGTCCAAGCCTTCGTTAGATCTGAGTGTTTTGAGACAATCACCTCCAGCAGTGAATACAGAAACTGCTTACAGGCATTCCCAGAGTGATGGCCATGGTCTCTGCCCTTTCTGTGATGCACTTGTGTTCTGAGCTTTAGAACGAAGAACTCTTCATAGTCCTCCTCATGCTCCAATCGTTGCATTACAGCCCTGAAGGGAGTTACACAGATGATGCAAATCAAGAAGTTCGAGGCCCACCACAGCAACATGCACATCCAAATGAGTTTGATGATGAGTTTGAAGATGATGATCCGTTACCAGCTATAGGACATTGCAAGGCAATATATCCATTTGATGGTAAGGTCAACAGCACGTGCACTAATGATTGCTTGACTATAAGGCAGGGAGTATATCTTACAAAGAGATAAGAGTAAATTAACTGTAGGAGCAACTCATTGCTTATAGGATCAGTGGAAATATTTTGTAAATCACTTGAAGTCACAAGCAGAACATTTGTGCCGTTTTAAGATAAATATCAGCACAGCTATTGGCAAATATTCAGCTTTACAAATTGGACTAGGTTTTTGCCTGTAAGCCTGTTTGACCATATGTTCTCTTGTACAAATTTTGGGTTCTTCCTGTTTATATATAATCTGGAAAATACGCCCTGGGAAAAAGATTACTTGAAATTCTGTCTGAACATTGAGATTTCTTTGCCTTTTGTTTTTCCCAGGTCATAATGAAGGCACGCTGGCAATGAAAGAAGGGGAAATTTTGTACATTATTGAGGAAGACAAAGGCGATGGGTGGACAAGAGCTCGAAGACATAATGGAGAGGAAGGCTATGTGCCAACATCATATATAGATGTAACGCTAGAGAAAAACAGCAAAGGTGCAGTAACCTATATCTAACAGTAACTGGCAGCTTTCACTTGTACATCCCCCAGGGAAAATAGTGGAAAAAATAGTATGTTACACAGGTTCGTGGAAAGCATTAGAATATCAGAAGTCAGCAACAGTCTGTTGTTTGCAACATGAGTTTGCTATAGGTTTTTTTTCAGAGATGACCCCATTAAATTATGCATCTTAACACTGGTCTGTAATTTTGACCTATGTCTTCTGCTTTAACTGATCTAGTGCTTCTGCTTTACAAAGCACTACATCCAATTCAGCTATTACACTGAAAAAAAAAAACAAACCCAGGCTTCCTGCTTGTTGTTCCATAGAATTCTTAATTTTTATAGAGAATTGAAAAGTTAGTTTTAAAGATCTTTTAAGATATGCTGTTGTCACTTTTATGACTTAAACTATGTGCTTAAAACAGAGGGGTTTTTCCTCTAATAACTAACTGAACTCAGTTACTGAAAATTATTAATTTCCTTCCTTAGCAAATAGTTGGCAGCTTTCATTCCTTAAACAGGAAAATGTTTTCTGATTCTGAAAGTTCAACAGAAATACTCAGGAAAAAACATGATGGTTGCGGACAGAAAGTCCACTGACATGCCTTGCTCCTTCCTTTTCAGTACTTGTAATGTAGAATGTTGCGTACTAGACACAACTTCATTGTTTAGATATCTTGAACAAATGAAAAAAGAGACCACATGCAATTCTTGATGTCTCACTGAAACCTCTTTCTGGTCCTGAAAAGGGAATGATTTTATATTCTTAATCTGTGCCAGTAAGCCAAGTGCATCATGTTTAGTTTGAAATCAAGGTTTTAAGTGTACACTTAATTCCCCTCACTGCATTGCACTACTTGATTACTTAAAAAAAAAAAAAAAAAAAAAAGCTAATCTAAAAGCTATGGGTTGTATTTCTAATGAGCATTTGTGGAATTAAGTACAAGGCTAATGTATAGCCACTAAGAAGGGCCTGTTAGAACTGAGCACACTTCTCTGTCTTCTAAAGGCCTTCAGTAACTTTGTTCTTTTCTTTTTCCTCTTGGACTGCAGGTTCCTGAAGCGGGTTTCTGAGAAAATGGGCGAGATCTTGAAGGAGGTTACATGCAGCTGCTGGGGGGGTGGGGGGGGGTGGGGTACTAGACTGGGAGGCCCAAGGGGAAAAGCTAGTTGCATGAATGCATGCAGACATACATTTAGTCACTAACATCTTAGCATTTCCATACATAGGTAAGGATGTATTACAAATTCTTCAATTTGTGCAGGAAAATAGAATTCCATTACCGGAGTAAAAAGGCTACTGCTCCTAAAATTGCTTTATTTTTGTTGTCCTAGGTTCTCCCAGATGCACAAACAATATTTTAGCTTGTGCTATGTTTAGGTTATCTCAAGTGTGCTCTTTTCCAACTCATTTTAATTGGCAGTCATTTAGATATACCAGTTACCAGTCTGCCTGTGCCACCTCCATGCTCGCTGTTAACCTCCTCCTGCATGCCTCGGGACAGTCAGGCATGTCTGCATAACACTTTGCCATCATTGCTTGTCTTGTTTTGTAACAAATCATTTTCTTTAAATATCTTCAGCACTAGAGTTTCATCCCAGTATCCATGTATGCTGCTATAACTATACCACTGCAACCATCATTCCATTCCAATTTTTGGCATAACTGATGAGAGACCGTAATGTATTTGTGTTGATTTGGGGAAGTACTACATCTCAGCTCTAGCCTACAATGCAATCAAGAGAAACTCCTAGAACTGTGGTCCATCTTCAGCACTTCAGTAACCTGTTGTGAGCACTGAAAACCTGGAACACCACCAGAGAGATTCATCACTGCAAGCTAATGACTGTTTTCAGAAGTCAACCACTTGCCATTCAAATGCTGCCTTAAAACTAAGAGTGCCTAAATCTGTTGTTTGCCAACACTACCACTGACAGTATCCCACAAAGGGCTTTGTGTCTCAGCTCTTTTCGCAGTGCTGCAGCTGCTGAGGTAGCCACGGTAGGTGTTTTCTAGAGCTCTACTTTACTGGATACATGGTGCACCATGAATTTTATACATTGAAACGTGTATCTCTTCATTTGATTTTAATATTTTTTAAAAATATTTTTATGGAAACTGTCTTTTAGTTTTTCACTCTAAAGTTCTAATTTTAATTACTGCAGTGCTAGTCCATTTCCAGGTGATGCTTCATTGTATGGACCAGTTGAAATTTGAGTGATACTTCGTAATGATCTATGTGCACTTTTACTTGTAAACAATTGAAATTTGGATATGTTTATACGTGTAAATATAGTTGTCTGCAGTGCCCCTATGACCTTGTTGTCTTGCCTCCCATTTGTGGTTCTATTGATAAATGCATTGTATCAGATTTATTAGGGTGATAAGAATTAGATTAGAGATGTTGGGGGGAAGGGATACTTGTATCAAAGCAAGCTTGTCAACCCAGCCACCTGCTGTTTAGGGAAATGAAATAATAAAACATCCTGTTTTTCTGGGGTCTGAAGCAATATCTGGATGCAGCAGTGCTGGATTCTTTTTAATTTCAGTGTTATTAGGAACTGTGCTACCAGTAAAACTGAATTTGAGTGATTTGTGTAGAGGTTTATTCCTTTTTTTTTTTTTTTTTCCTAATGTATACCACTATTACACAGCTTGACCTAGTGTATTATGGGGGCTATTAAACTCTGAAGTTTAGATTTTTGGAGCTTGTATACAGGGTTATTTATATAATGTGACATTACTCAATACTGACAAAACTACTTAGGTAGTTTTTTGGGTTTGGGGTTTGTTGGGAGGTTTTGTTGGTTTGTGGTTTTGGGGTTTTTTTAAACCTAGTGCTTTTTTTTTAATTTTATTTTATTTTGAAGTTAGAGAAAAGGAAGAAATGTGATCTCTGTATTTTCTGCTAAAGGGTCTGTGGTTTGCCTGGCTAACAGCCTTGCAGGTCAGTAATAACACTTCCTGGTAAAGGACTAAAGGTTCCTTTCAAGCTACTGTTTGTTTTTCTAAAACCAGGATTTGCTTCCTTTGAAGGCAGGTTGCTTTCAGAAGGGATAGTGCAGCTTGTATGAGGGTTATTAAGCATAGGAAAAAACCATCTGTACTTGCACATCTAGTTATAAATCACTCTAAAATTCTGAACGTGAGTTGTCTTAAAGAATCTTACATTTTCCAGTAATTTTTAATCCTCTTTTGTGCACATGTTGATTTCGTAAATGTTAAATGCTTTGTTTAAAAATAGTGTTCTCTGTTGAGAATATTTTCATGGAATAAAAAAAATCTTTTCACAGTCTATGTTACTAGCTTCCCCATTTGTCTTCTGTTAAGAGTGACATTTATCATGAGGTCTGTAACCTCTTGTTAGAGTGGTTGAACCTCTACTATGGTTGTAGATGGGGGGAACAGATACTAGAGTTTCGGTGCCGATTTTGTTGTTAGCCTACACAAATACTTTCCAATGCTGTAGTGTCTCACTCCAGAATGAGGCTTACTGACAACAAACAGAGGAAGCTCTAACCATAGTTTTTGCTTAAATATTTACACAACTTTTGAGGATGATGCTTATACACCAGTTCTGTGCATGAGGAAGTGGAATTTGCTGCTAAAGCACTCTTTATGTAAACGCTGTGCACGCTGATTTCCTAGGAAAAGTGCGAACAGCTTATGCTTTGCCTTCGTCCACGGAAGAAAAAAAATACTTACCAAAGTAAATTCACCTCAGTAAATGAAGCAAGTTTAATACATACATACACCCACATTTACTCATATCTGAAAGCATTTTAATTATCTGGATTGTTTGTACTTGCCATTTCATCATTCATTCCTGGCAGCGTAGCTGTTGTTCAGGTTCCAGCAAAAGCCAAACTACTACAGATGCTGTCTTAAAAAAAAATGTAAGTTGTCCCAGCACATACACAACTCATTTTCTACTTCATAGGTGCAGCGATAGATGAGCCTTCTGCTGTGGTCACAGATAAAGGATCACTTTTGCAACCTGCAGTATTTCTGCAGTCTGCAAATATGCATATTATTTTGCATAAAGATACACTTTAATTCACAATTCCATGTACAGTGCTTTATATTCATTAAAGGAAAATTATACAACAAATTTTCTGCATTGTCACATACTTAATCTAGCATTTTATTTACATTATTTGCTCCACTTAAAATATTAAGATGCCAACTCTCTTACTCCTAGGCATTATCAAAACATTGCAACTCCAGGGAAATGCAAAAAGCTGTAAGACTACCCTTACAGGGAGAACCTAAATGTTTAGAGGGATCATTAAATGACTTTTTGACACAGTAAATAAATAATTAGTTTAGAAATCAGTAGTTTTAAAACGTGTTCATTGTGCAGTTAAAAGTTCTAAACATCTTGTGTAACACAAGAAGTTTGTGCTATATCAAATTGCCAAAAGAAAGCTAAGGTTATTTCAAGTATATTCTTTAAATAGTCTTTATACAGAGTCATATACTTAATTGTTCCACCTGCTTCACGGGAGGAGGTTCCAGTTTTCGCGACAGTGCAGTTAAAATCTGGCTAAATTTTTCATATCTTTCATTTTGGTTAACTTGTGCTCCTTTGCTGCCCCAGAGCAATCTCATTTGAAATTCTGTTTTGAAGATTTCACTCATCTCTTCATCTGGCTGGAAACCTAGTAAGTGGAAAGAATCCCACAATAGCACCATCAGGCAAGTATTTTTATGCAGAAGAAATGGCTTTTAAACTATTCCCTCCAAATAAGATAAGCTTTAGTGTGCTGAGTTCCCTTTGCACAATGATTTTAACAAGCCAGTAAAACCTGAAATCCTCTCCCTCTGTGCCGTTCTAGTAGCACAGAACTCTGGGGACACTGTCACAGCATACACTCTGCTCAATTCTGATGGTCTAGAATTATCATTGTAGCCTGACCTTAAATACAATAAATGATGTATACATGGTATCTGGAGAAATACTTATATTTTTGTCCCCTCCCTTAACTTTTTCACTGCATGTTTAAAATACAGTTGAATGTCGCTGCTTTCTGGCTGCAAGCAGTCAAAATCTCAGTGTCTCATCTTGTGCTGCTCTAAAGAATCTTATTATGATGGCTGGTGTTTTATTTGCAAAAATCCAAGTAGGAATTTTAATTTGTGCAGAAAACAAGAAGTTATCCTTGGTCCTTGCTGTACTTCTATGCAGTTGCTAGAAGGGTCAGAATATTAAGTCAAGAGAACTATAATAGTGAATAATTTACTGTCTGCTTTTAAACAATATTGATGCTGTTTTCAGACTCACTTTTCTGCAGGACCTCTGCTGCTATTTATCTCAGCTCTCATGAAAGAGGAGAAGAATTTCTTGCACTGACTTTTAGTGGCAAAGACCTTTTTCTTCAGAATGTGTAACCCCTCCGTTCTGTTAATGTGCAGCAGGTTCTCCTACTAGTGCTGCCTACCTTCCAGCATCCGTTCCGCAGTCAAGCTGTAGGTGTCTGCGTTCTGTGCTATCTGACGAGCTGTGGCTAAGTGCTTGAGCATTATTTCACAGCTTTGGTCACTGCTTTCCCACAGGTCCACACCTCCAAAAACAACGGCTTGTCGCTCCATCAAGGTAATGAGAGGCATCAGCAGTGGCACTGTTATGTTGTTCTGAGGAGCACTGACAGTCTCTGGGAGAGAGAATAACAGAGGGATTATATCAGACATTGTAAAAGGCGGCATTGTAAGTAACTGCAGTATTCTTTGCAAAGTTGGAAACTTGGAACTTTTGTCTTCCAGCTTTCAAATTACCACCTTACCTCAAACCTGTCTTACCAGTTTCCAGTGAACTGGTTGGGGAAGAAGGCCAAAAAAATTAAGTGCTGGAAAACTATTTGCTACAGGAGGCAGCTCTGCTGAATTACTCAACAGTGGCACAATGATTTTAAATACAATCAAAATCTGCATAATTCCAGTAAATTCTGTGAGGCTGAAAACTTTTCCAGCCATTCTCTTAGAGAAAGGGTCGGAAATGTTATTTCCACCTTGCAACCCTCTGGAGACTACAGCTGCAAAGAATTTGATGTGGGAGCACCTGATGCGATTAGAGGAATTATCTGACTAATCCATTCTTTGTATTTGAGGATTCATCCTCTAATTCAATAGGCAAAACCAGTAAAAAGGAAAATCTGCCAGAAGTAACTCTCCTCTGAGGAAGAAGGACACTTTTTTCTTATCTTGGAGGCAAGATGATGCAGAGTTTCAGTATCTGCTCCACAAAGAGGGAGTGGGGGTTTGGGCAGAATAGTATATTCTGCATGGGTACATGCACACAAGCCACCTACTGATGTTTGGCTGGCAGACTGTTGTCTTCTGTTTCATTGTCTTACACTGCATTACACAAGTTCTCGCAGTCATTTTCACATGGGATGCACAGCTATCAAATATAGCAGCTGCCTCATCTGCCTACACAGGAAATGAGTAGTAGGAGATGAGAGGCTAAATAGAAACCAGTGTCACTCATACTCACTATTCCACTCTTGTCCTTCATGCAAAGCTTTTCTAAAGGGCTTCAGCTGTTTTTCATACATAATGGCAGTCTGGGTATGATGATGTCTTAGAGAGGTCCAGGTTTGTTCTAACCTAGTGACCTGTTCATATGAAACAGAATACTCATTACTGACTCCATACAAATTCACAGGAAAAGTACACTGATAGTGACAAAGCTTCTGTTCTAATCATGTCTCTAATATTGAAGAAAGTGTATAAATTAAACCATCAATCAAATAATTCCATGTTTTCTAACATAAAAGAGAAACAGATTTTTTACCTGTGGCATTTCCAGGGCTTTCATAAAGGCAGAAAATGCATACAAATCCCCCAGCGAATCCTTCAGCTCCACTGCGACTTGGATGACCCTGTTTAATGTTGCCGCTCTGTCTTCTACATTGCCGGTGCAACCCAAGATATCCACAGCTATTCCTATTGCCATAGTGTTGTGCCTGTGAAACAATTTATACCCCCAGTTACAAATTATTAAATTACGCTGTACATGTGTCCAGAGATAATGCAAAGGTATATTTCAGTATCTTGGTGTCCTTAGCAAACTTGCTGACATCTCTGTCAAGAAGAGCAGTAATGCCATTATATGGAGTATCTACATTGGCAATGAACAAATGAATACTTTTGGGAAAGCTGCCCAAATTCCTTTTGTCCTCCACACTCAAATCCTGGGACCTTTCCCCTACAAACAACAAAAACTACTGAAATCTTGAATCAGAAGCATAAAAGCTAGACCAGGACTAGAAAACCCTAATTGCTTCCCCTTATGCAGAGGTTTTGCAGAAAGCTTTGCTTATCCTTTTTTTTTACTTTTATGTGCTCCTCTAGTCTCTTCCCCAGATTGCAGAAGGCCACTACCTTCAGTCTCGTCCACAAACACCTGCCTAATGTCCCCTGAACGTTAAAGGAGAGCTGAGGGTGTTCAGCAGCACTAATAACCCTGCTTTCAATACAATTCCCCTTTCCCTGTATTGCATGTGGGGAGTTGCCCCATGACCTTAAGGAATTTTTTTCTTCTGCAAAAAGTTCTATGCCATCTCACTAAATTATCTTCTGTCCACATGAACTCAGAAAACGTGCAGGAGCACATTCTTTGAGGAAATCTAGAGTACAATGTAGCAATGCTCTGATCTTTTGGCCATCTGCCCTGGAAATGAGTAACAGGAACATTTACCTTTCGATTAGGTCAAGGCGCAGTTGATGCCCAAAAGGCAAAGTAATCAGTTCCAGACCAGACTTCACTCCCATAAGCCTCCTCATCTCTTCAGAAACATCTACTATCCTCGCTACCTGTCAAGTGCAAAAATTTGTGCGTGAGTTTTGAACCAACTTACTTGAAAAAAGCCCTAGCCACACTGAAGTCCTCCAGGTTAGTGCAGGGCATATACAGCTCGCCGCACAGCGTGCAACATTAGAATATACAGTCATCCAAGAAAAACAGAACTTAGGCACATTCAGTGCCTTGCACTAAAAGACCAATAAATTACATTTCTTTCACGTGAGTCAGCCATGAGAAAACACAGAAAAAGTGTGACCAAATTACTTCATCAAGCTTCTGTCCTCCGCTCCCAGAGGTTGCCCTGCAAGTTCCAGAAATGTCATGTGCTCTTGGCCTGATCCTCGCCCTGCTCTTTGGCCTCAAAGAGGTATGAATTTGCTTCACTTTATTTCTAAAAAAACAACTGCTCAGAATGTTTTTAAGTTACACAACACGGTCCTCTTAAGGATTAATTAGTAAAAGGACTTTAAGGACACTGAATGTCTAATGAATTCAGTATGTGAAAGGCAACACCCTCACCAATTTGCCTCTGCTTTTTAAATGTAACAGTATTAGATACAGGTTATATCAGTAACAATTATATATGCTAACTGTAAGCAAAACCACATTAATATAATAACATGAGCTTATCGCCTGGTTTAAAGCCTGGATGTTCACACATTCACAAACCAATCTGCCTGCTCTTTTCTGCTACACCCATCACCATGTGTTCTTGGATATGAAAAGATGAAGGCACTGTGGGCCAGACAACATGCCTCACTGGTACAAAATGTAGCACTGGAGAGAAACCTGTTAACTGTCTAGAGACAGGGCAGTGATAAAAAACACACTGATTGCTACTCCTTCATCACAAGAAGCCCTCTCAAGCATGCCAGTGGCAGATGGTCACGCCATCACTTGTCATATGGGTGCTCCTGGCATTATTTAAAAGGAAAACTGAGCTACTGATGCCCCACTAGAAGACCTGTGAACTTCAGTCTTAACACGGCTCGCAGTACAAAGCATTTAGTCTGGCCCATTTCACATGCCATTCTCATTGTATCATGCAGTTCCTATCAGTTCAGTAGTATGCAACAAGTTACCATGAATGACAGGCACTGGCTCAGCACTGAGAGATGAAGATAAAATCGACTTCTCTACATATCCCAGCTAGTTACTGTTGCTGCTCCAAAATCCAAAAAAAAAAAATCTATTTCTGTAAAACACTCCAGTCACTCTCAATTGCACAGCTTCCTTGGCCCCATTCCAAAGTTTATAGAATTCAAAGGAGACTAATAATGAGCTCATTTAATTATTTTTTTTAATATATATACAGAAAAACAATAAACCCACCCCTTACTACTTCTCCAAGGCATGCATATCCTATGCCTTCCCACAACATACTCTTTAACAATATATTAAAAGATATTCTATTGTTACTAGGTTGAAGGATGGGAAGGTGACATTTAGAATGAAAATGTTAGAGGATGCTGTTACTACTCTTGGCACTACAGCAAAGCAGCCACAATCTATCACTCTGAAAAGACCAAGCAGTTGTGGAGCCCAGTTCTTCTAAGTCACCATGTCTGTATGAAGTCTCACTTAGTGGCAGCCAACACCACTACTGGGGAGAGAAGCTGTGTGTGCTGTTGGCAGGAGTCCATAAGCTGGCAGGCACACAGACACACATCCCACTGCTGCTCCAGCAAACTATCTCTTTCCCAGAACTGTGGTGTCAATCAGTCCAGCAGCTCTACCAGAGCTACAGGCACATTTCTTCTGGAGCACTACCCTTCCCACTTCCTTTCTTGTCTGCAATGGATTGCACAGTAAATAGCCAGGTGTGGTGCTTCTCAAGCTGCTCTTAAAAAAAAAAAAAAAAAAAAAAAAAAAAAGACCAACCAAAAGCCAATAAAGGTCATGACACTTGGTTCCTGTAGCTGCTCTGTGGCAGGTAAAGCACTCAAGTCATCCCCACAAAGTGGTGCAGATTCAATTTCAGTTGCATTTCTTTTATTACACTGTCATCATCTCATAAGGAGATGACTTCTGTCTTTCTGATCCAATATCTGATCTCAAAGCCTTGTCAGATGAACAAAGTCTACATTGTGAAAAAGAGTTCTTTGGGTTTTTTACATTGTTCTAAGCAATTCCACTGGCATTACAGTTCTTTCATAGGAGAGAAATGCAGAAGTCCTGATAGTTATTTTCCCTCACCACCTATCCACCTGTAAGACAGAGACAGACAAAAGAGTAGAAGAGCAGCTAGTTTTATTAGTTTAAATATATTTAGATTGATTGAATGTATTATACTGTGGCCAGCAGTATGGCAACCAGATACCAGCTGTCTACCGTTCACCCTGGCAAGCTGACTAGCTATGTCCTGTCACGAGAAGTTCTTTCCACAACGGTTTATGGCACAGAGAGCTTTCTCCAGTATAGGAGAAAGGCTGTATCACTGACAGAAGATTAAAAATATGTATGGAACACTGAGAATTTGAGTCTAAAGTCAAGGATGATGGGAGACCTTTAGTCCAAGGGGTGTGTTAACATTCTTGTTCTTCCATTGGGAACGAAAAAATAAACCATAAACATTTCTATAAGCAGGTAAATACGTTTATAATGTTAGCTGCAAATCTAACCATTAGTCTTTTGAAATAAATTCTTTTAAGAGTCTAAACTTGCACAATACAAAATAAAAAGCAAGAAAAGTTTGTAATTTTACCTTGCAGTCCATTCTAAGAATATGCTGTGCAATAATCTTTGGATTGTTGTTGGTGAAAAGCTCCTTAACTCTTCTCAACATTGATGTTTCCAATGGCTTGTTTTCAGGAGGCAGTAGTTTAGATTCAAAATCATTTGGTTTAAAACTAGACACCGTCTCAAAAACAGGTGCAGAAAAGATGCTGTTGTCTTCAGCCATCTCAGTTGAAACCTCTGAAGCATCTGCAGTGCTTGTTGCAAGGTCATCTTCCAGGATCAAATAATTTGTTTCAGAGTTCCTGAATGAGTGTGTCCCCCTCTCTTTCCATGTCAGGTGTTCCACATAGCTGTTCTTCTGACACAGATGTCGTTTTGTTGCTGAAGGATCTTTGGCAGGGCTTAGTTCACAATAGTGTCCTTCTGAACTGCGGGAAGCTAAAGGAGATTCTGGGGACTTCATCAGGGGTGCTTTATTGGGTTTAGGTGGAGGCTTTGGAGAGAGCTGACTATCTGATCCTCTAAGAGCTTCCCCTACTTGTGACCCTGAAGTCACCTTCTGAACAACTGCAGGGCTTAGAGAAGGTTCACTGCCTGTTCTAAAGGCAGGTGAGCTTGGACAGGAGACTGCATCTGCTTCAGGTAATCGAGATGGATGTCTTGAACCTGCAGGGGAAGATGGTATTTTAGAAGGCCAAAACAATTCCTGATGCCTGTTCCAGGGTTCATCTCTTCATGCTATTTCCTGAGGAAAATATTGTCAGATCATGTCAATTATTTGCTGATAAAAATGTATATGAAATTTTGTTTTGAGGAATGAGCTAGCCAGCAAATTCCATTCACTTGCTGATCCTCCCAAAATTCCAAACACACAGAGCAGCTGCACCATAATATTATTCTGTGGTAGTGCTGACAATAATTCCAGTCCCTGCTGCATACATAGGCTATACTGTCAGAGCTGGATGGTCTCCATGGCTTGGAATAGGAGGTGTCTTTGTAACCTGATCTAGGCTATAAAAACACAAACTTCCAGCAGCACCACATAAAAGATGAGTCATTTCTTCAAATGACAAGTTTGAGATGAAAGAAAAACTTCCCAAAGTCAAGTCTGAACCTGCAGTAAGGTATGGAAGGAATGAATTTCAGAGATACTAATCTTTTTGCTAAACAGTAGTTGATCTGAAGAGCTTGTGAAACACAGAATTTTCCTGTGTACTCATGCCTCATTCTGCACTTGCTGCATATGCAAACCCCAGCATCCAATACGGGACTGAACCCTATGTCAGACATTCCCAATTTGCTGTTCTCAGTGCATTTGCTGGTATCTACTGCAAAGTGGCCAGTTGCATCATGTGGGCTTTATTGCTTGTTTGCAGCTGGCTCTCAACTTGTGCAGACCGTAAAATCTGCAAATCACAGCCTGTCCCCACTCTTAAGCACTATGATACCAGAATGTGCTCAGAGGACCTCATGACAAAAGGCACAGCTATAACCTCTTCAGGTTATAGCACCAAAAGAAAAGATTTTGCAGCCATGGACTGGAAGAAGATAATCAATTCAACTACAGATGGACAGGACTTGTTAAACACAGGAGCACCCCCTTTCTATCATAATACAGTCTCACTATACAAATACTCAAGTATTATCTTTGTCTCAGAAGTGTTTCCACAATAGGTACTATACATTTTAACAGCTACTGTATTCAAAATGACTAGCAGCCTTAGAAGCCAATGTCCAAAGAATGTGTGTCCACATGGGATCAGCATCATTGCAAGCTTCCTTACATGATGTGTTAGTATGGAAACAATTGCTTAAATCCATTAAGAATCTGAGAAAGAAAAAGCCACAATCAACAACTGATCAAGTGCTGGTACACCTTGTATCACTGGAGGAAGACAATGACAGTGGCTGTGGAACCATACAGCAGCAAAAGGAATGAAAAGCAAAAGAGATAGGGGTTGAGAGAGACAGAACAGAACTGAGTACAAAAGCCATGGTAGTGCTTTTCTCCTGGTGAGGAACACTGCCACATCTGCATACTTTACCCTGAGAAAAAGCAGTTACCAGGGTTTCCAGGAAACACTGCTTCTGCTTAATAGACTTCTGTCAGAATGACATGAGTGAAACAAGTCAGTTCTTGTAAAGCACAACTGAGTAAAGGTAATACTGTCAAAGGTTATGAATGCTTACTGTAGCTGTCATGTTTTTGGTGTGGAAGCCTGCTAAGTTGCACGCTAAAGTACTCAACTAGCTGGTACATTATGAATAAAAAAGTGGTCCAATGACTAAAAGAGCAAGCATTACATTGGCCATTAAATACAACTGTATATACAGCACTTAGAACACTCAACAGTTTCACTTTGGTCTGAAGGGTAACAGACCACCTGGGTACACACAGATTCTAAGTGTGAAATGTTCTTTTACGAAACATACCTATTAGCAGATAGGTCTCTGACTGGTGAGCCTTTAAAGGGAATCTTTTCTCCAGAACATGATCCAAACTAGCTGGCTGGCTACCACTTTTTTCTTTGTTTCTAGGGTGAACAAAAATGCAAACAAAACTGTATCAATATATGCAACATTCTTAACATACATACCTAATTATCAGAATATATCATAACCAGCCCCACGGATCATTAGCCTTCCACTTGGGCAGCTTATAAGAATCAAAAAGGTACTTCACGCTGTTGTGGTAGAAATGAAAGGGGCTATATTATGTGTGATGCTGCAGCATTCATGAGGGTGTTACTTTGAATGTGGAGACTTTTTAATGGGACATTTGATTTGAACACTGAAATTAAGTTCCATTATCCCATGGATCAAATAGCAAATCAAGTATGGAAAGACAGACCTCTCTGAAACAGCAGCAAGACCTTATTTTAATCCTTTGTCTTACACTAGTCAAGAATTGCCAAAGCACTGAAGAACAAGCTACTCTGCTGTTGTGCTTCTGAAGTCTACATTTGGTCTCCCTCTGTGTATTTGCTGATTTTTAGCAAAGGAAGGCCTAAAAAATCCTTCCCTAAAAATCAGTAAAAATCAGTGTGTAGTCTTCCATCTAAATACAGAGTGAAAAGTCACATCACCTACAGTGGGAGCTGATAGAGTTAGCTCATTTCCCTCCACAAGGACAGCAAAATTAAAGTACCTCAAAAGATTTCCTCTGGGTATGCTCTGCTCCGGGGATTGCATGCTGGATATACCAAGACTCAGCCTTTTTGCAGTTTCTGGTTTTCCTTCAGGGATACTTGGCTCTTTTTGTTGGACTGGAGTTACACCATACTTTTCTTCTAGACATCTGAGAGGCACAGTCCTGTTGATAGGCTGAAAAATAATTGCTCCGCTCTGCTTTGATATTGGTGTGCGATTCCCAACATAGTATCTAACTAAGCCAGGGATACTGTCAAAACTTTCAAGTTCAAACTGATACTGAACACGGCAGTAGGCTTCATTGAATCTTAGAACTGTTCTGTTGATTTTAAAATGCTGAGAGGTATTTTTCCACTGACAGGTGAGAACAAAGTTTCCAGGACTGGAGAGAGAATCTCTAATCAGAAAATCTCCATCTCTCTGAACCAGGCTTTCTGCCACCTTTGAGAAAAAAGAATTATACAAAAAATACTTTCAGAATCATAAAGTAAGCAGCCAAACAACACATTGTAACAAAATATTCTTAAACATAGCATTTAATTTGTCTGCTCTGGGAGGACAGACAAAGCCAGAAATACAAAGCGAAGCGTGAAGTGTGGTAGAGGAAAGAATCCTCCAGTTCTAAAGTAAGAGCTCATCCCACAGTAAAGATCTGGAGGGGCTTCTTGGGAAATGCCCAGCAGCCAGAAGCATATATATTTCTCCTGGTCTGCCAATATAAAATAAGGCATCAAGGGAAAGCAATGACTCAGGATTTTAGAGTTTAAAGTATCTGAATAAAAAGTCACACTGAAGTTTAGAAGCCATTACTACAGGATGCCAGAAAATGTCCTTTCATTACTACCTTAAGTGACAAAAGCTTTCATTTTTCATTCCTTGTGAATACTGCGCAGTAGTAGGAAGAGTCAGAGAAATCCTGGTTTTCTGTTTTGAGTTAGTCCTTTCATGTGATAAACTACGCATCTGACAATCTTAAGTGCAGCATATGTGGCTGCTGTGCCTTATTTAAGTGAAGGGCAGCAAGGCAGCTCGCAGCTCTGGTGAGAGCCGGGTACGCACAGGATGGAGACCCGCAGGGGGAGCTCCAGGTGCTCTGGGAACCTAAGCTCCGATTCAACTACAGCTTTAACATATTTTAACTACGGTTGTAAGGATCAAAATTAAGTTACTGAATAGATTTTGTTGTGGGGTTGTTCTTTTTTCCCCTCCCCCAAATTCCAAGTGCAAGAAAAAAAAAACATTTCGACTTTGGTTAACAATACTGAACCATATTAATGTCAGTGTGTTTGAACAGCATGTGGGGATCGTGTTTTCCTGTAAAGGCTTAAATTCCATTTCTGCCTTTATTCAGCGCACACAAATCCTGAAATATCTGTATTTTTCACCAGAAGCTGCCCTGAGTCCTTCCTCAGCCTCATTTTATGCCAAACTGTGATAAAATGCCACAGCTTTCATGTGAATAAGCAATTATGTTTCTACTAAACTAGTGCAGATATCAGAGATGTGCGTAGCACTTTAGCGCAATTCTGCTCATTTATAAAAGCTCAAAGCACATTCAGCAATGCAAAGCCCACATACCTGCCGAGGAATACGTCCATGGTACCAGGCATGGCTACGCAAGTCTTCACCACTTAGCTGCAGCTCTTCCTCTAACTCCTTCTTCAGTTTTTCTGGGCTCTTGTCCATAACTTGCCGCTCCCTTGAAAACTGCAATAAAAGATTAAAAGCTCCAACCGTGCCAAGTTTAGTGATTAACATTTTACCTGGGTTAGAACTTCCATCACATGATTTTCACTAGCCACTGGAATGCAGGTGCTGCTTTTGGCAGGCTGGCTTGGCTTCACTTTCTGAATTGTATTTGCAAATCCAGCATTCAATGAGATAACATGTTATTGTTATACACTGCATGGAACAGAGCAAAGTGTTCTGTCTGCACACCAAGCTAATAATGACACACCTACAAAGTCACTTCTCTTACTTCCTCTTCCCAGTAAGAATTGTACATATACCCCAAAAAATGGAGCTGAACCCAAATGATGTGCTCCAATATTCTTCCTCTTGTTTAAACTTCCATTTTAAATTCAGATACTTTCCTCCCTACTCCCTTTGAACCAATCCAATTAAGAACATTCCAAATCCATCAAGACAGGCTAACCTGGACATACGTGGCTATTCAGTATTTCTGTTGCACCACAAAACAGTTTGCCAAGTAAACTTTCAACCTTAAAGGGCTTACTTTGAATGGTCATTAAATGTGCCTGTCCAAGGTGTTCACTTCTTAAGGCAAAAAAAATTCTTGCCCTTTGGCACAAAAAGCCTCCTATCTGTTTGGAGATCTCTCCATCTCCACTATAGAACTACAGTAAGACTTTCTGGAAAATTTCCATCTTCATCTCTTCTTGGAGGACAGCTTCCATACTGGACCACTCTGGCTCATTAGTTCTTCCTGTGAATGCAGTGTTGCTAACAAAGGAAGGTGCAGTATCTTCTCTAGAATTGTCATGTACTCTTTCATAAGCACTCGATAGAGGCAAGTTCTTTAGACTTCCTAACATTCTCCAAGGGCTGGAGACTTCAGTCTGCCTTTACTGTTGCTGAAGAGTTTCAAAAGCCTGAGATTACCCAAGATAAACAGGTTCATGCAAGGAATGTTCTACATTCATCAAAGAATCAGAGTATACACTCTCTTAAAAGAAAGGACATTTTAAAAAGAAGGGGGGAGGGACACGGGGCCTCCACCTGGAGAGCAGACTAAAGTGCAGTGGTTTGCCCCAGTATGCTATGGATTTTTTTTCTTAGCTCTGGGCATGAGCCAAAGCTCACAGGTTCCCTTCACTGACACACTGAGGCAAATAGGCAACACATGCATTATTTAAAAGAACTGGGAATGCTCACCCACTAATCCTATTTTTTTCCGTGAACACTGCTCTCTATAGCATTTTCTCCTCACAGCACCTAACTGTGGGGGCAGGTGGCATACTTTTAGCACTTATTTCAACAGTCCTCCCTGCAATTTCAAGCAGACTGAATTACAACAGACTACTAGACAGCAGATTTTTGGTGGAAAAATGCCAGAAGAGGCATCCTGCTGCCAAGACTATTTAAACATGCTGAGAGCCCAGAGAAATTCAGAGATAAATTCTCTCCTTGTCTCTTGCTTTCTTCAGAGAAAACTGAGGTTTCTCTTAGACAACTAAAACTTAGCATAGTAGCTTATAAGACAAAGCAAGAGTTAAAAACCTGGTAAAGAATCACTATTCACTTCAGTTTTGCTTGTGTGAACTATAACAGGGTAGTATTTATCCATACAAATGTGGTTCAAAATGGACAATAATTTTCAACATGGAGTAAATGCTTTGTGCATTTGTACAGTCACAGTCTTTCATCAATTCCTCCCAAGCTTTATGGGAAGAAAAGTCTGTGCGGGAAGAAACAATGCCACAAAAAAGGACCTTCACTGCAAGGGCTCTTTCATAAAACCATGTACAACACGAAGCGATTCAGTTACTGGGTGTAGAAAGAGTCATAGAAGAGGCCTAGTGAGGATCCAGTCCAAAAGCATATTAAGTATCAAAACATAGTCAAGTAAATCCAAAAATCCCCCCTCTACTCCAAACCTCTGTGACCTATCAAACTAACAAAGCTGAAGGACAGTGGCATATGCCTGCCACCTTTATTTCCTAACTCACATCCTGGGGTACCCATTTAGAGCTGTCACTGATTCCAAAATTAAGAGCCATTTCACTGCCACATCTTACAGAATGACAGCACCTATTACAGCATTTACATCAGGTTAAGGTAGAGTGAAGAGCACATAATTTGCAGGTAGACTTTTCAAAAGCACTTTTCCGCTGACCGCACAAGGAAGTGGCTGGAGAACTTCTGAAGTACCCCCTCCAATCTAAACAACAGCATTCCATTGTTAATGGTATACAAATGTATATTTTGCTGATCTGAAAGGAACTAGTATTATAATGTGAATTGTATTTAAGTTTTCGAAAGATGCTTTTGATTGAATAGACATCTTAAAAAACCTAAAGCCCTTGTACAAATTGTTACCAAAAATTGTTCCAAAATAGTTCCAAAACCACCTCAGAGGATCTCAGTGGTAGGCAAAGCTGTTGTAAATGGAACAAACCATAGCATACAAATACAATAACTGAATTTGCTTAGGAGAGATAGGTTCTTAACCAACAGAAAGAGCTATAGGTCTGCGTATGGACAAATTTCATACTTTGTACTGACACATTATCTTTAAAAAAGCAGGATGATCAAGTTACAGGTACATGAATTACAAATACAGCAGAGAAACTAGGATTTCCTCTGGTGTTTTAATGGATTTTCAGTACTCAAGTGAACCTAAAGAGGCACATATTGCACTTGAATTACATCTAGCAACATAACAACGAAAACATTTAAGGAATCCAAACCAACTAAATTGTTAACATTCATGATTATTGGTTTGTTAAAAATCCTCCCCACCATGGTCTACCACAGTAAGCATACGCTGATTGCCAGAGGTCAGACAGCTCCTGATATGAAGCAAACATGCTTAAATAACCCTTATGCAACTCTGAACTTAGTGGAAGAACTCCTGTGGCTAGCACAAATCCCAAAATACACAAGGAGGAAACTGCCTAGGTAAGCAAGTTTTGTAATAGCATGTCTTCCTGGACAGCTTTTTGTTGTCTGAGACTGATTTCTTATACAGCCTACATCCATTAAAAGAGAAGTGTGAAGAACAAACTGTCTGTAATCATACCAGCCTATGCCTTTCTACGCTAAATGCTACACCCAAGGCCTCTGGTCCTGCAAGAACATCTGTGTACAGTGATCTTCTCATCATGCAAGTAAGGGCTCAAAAAGCACTCCAGGCACAGCCTGCACAAGCGTGTCAGTCTAAATACACAAGAGTGTCAGCTCAGAGCACTGTAATTAGATATGTCACTTGGCTTTCTTTTAAAAGAAAAGGTGACCTGTTCCACATAACGTGATGCAGATATTTCAGCTGCATTTCCCAATAGCACCCAAAAGTTAATGGGTAGTAATGGTATGCTGCAAATTTGCACTGACTTCATAGTGATAGACCTTCATTTAGTGGTATGCCTTCATTTTGTTTCTTTGTCTAAGACACTTTGTTGGCTTTTATCCAATGACAGACAGAAACCCAAATTTACATTTACAGCCAGATAGTGAAGTGGATGGTAAAAAAAAAATAATAATTAAAAAAAAAAATCTAGAGCTAAATTTAAAGACTTCAATATACTCTGCAACAAAACACAGTTGAAGCAACACAGGGAAGCTTCCAGTTTAAATTACTTAAGATTTCCCAACAGTAATAACTCTGTGAGAGATCCTCAGAATATAAAAGCAAGTCAAGTCAGCAGAACACTTTTCAAATAAAGATGCTTTTCCTGACCTACAAAGAACTCCCCATAAGTATGGGCTTTCCAGAACTGTGTGTTCACATTTTAGTTGCATTTTTTCCAGTCCTGATATTATTTTAAGATATTCCTGCCATGCTGAATTTTTGTGAACAGGTTTTAAAAGAAAAATATAAAACTATCTAGCAATACAGTAGTATCAACTTCCAGCAAAAGTCCTCAATCCTACTTACATACCCAGTGGAAAACCTGGAGAACCAAGAGTTTAGAAGGGGAGGTTTCCAGTCAGTAAAGTTACTTTAATAAATCTGACACAAGTTTACTGTATTTCACAAAGGATTTCTACTTCAGGGCCGTTAAACTAAAAGCAGACTGTGATTATAGATGTAATAATCTACTTTTAATGTTACATATTATTTTACATTTTTTCATGCAAATATTAAACTAGTGTACCAAAACCTGGAAAATATCAATGTTTAAGGAAATAAAATATCAAAATATGATCTTATTTAGGTTAAATTTTAAAAGGATTTGACTTACCACAATACGCTGTGCCTATGAAACTTGTGAACACGTTCTAATGGGAATTTCTCACAGCAATCTGTTGTTTGTGAATCCAAGGGGCTACTTCCATTTGCATGTTTGGCAGTCTCTAAAGGAAACTCGCTATTATCAAGCTCTTGTGTCAACTGCTCTAGCTGAATTTATCATATTAATTTAATTTTTAATTGCGCTGCATAATCTACTCTGTGAGTGATAGTAAACAAAAAAGAAGTCCCATAGCGATTTCTGTTGCCTACTGGCAGTGGATTCTTTCTCCAGCACATATACCAATGGAATACCAAACTAGCTGAGGAGAATCACACAGGTTTCTACATATATACCCAAAGTTGCATCTTGCGTGCTCTAGCTTTCATGGCTTACCTCAGCTGTTACTAACTCCTCCCTAAGGTGATAAAGTAGGGGTTTTTTTTCTTGTTTGGTTTTTTTAAACAGCTTAAATTATGAGGGAAAGACTTTTACTTTTTAGACAGAGTTTGGAAGTGGTCCAAAGTCTGTCATGCTAAATCATCTTCAGTTCTAATGATGCAAAAATTTCCTATCGCCTCTCTTTGTATCCTCTAGCAAAGTCTTATTTACTTAATGCACAGCCAAGGGCTGTTACAGGTACATGACTAAGGGTGGCCTCATTTTCATCCAATCTCAACTATTTCCTGGTGCTTTGCACAGCTCTGCCAGCTGATACTTAAATTAGCCCAAGAGGAAGCCTTGGAACCACCTGATTTCCTGTTGCCTTGAAGGGTTCAAGAGAAAAGGAAAAATGGGAAAAGATAATTATTAGGGATAAATGAGAACAGCTTTGTGAAAACTGACGTGTGATCTGATTGAGGAAATAAGTCAAGTCAGTACCTTTCGTAACCTTTTAATAAATGTACGGTATCTGTCTAAGCCAAACCTGTTACAGATTTCTCCAAATCCACCTTTTCTCCAGTGCTGGAGGACTACTACATTTGCTTAAGTACACCAGGAACTCTGAACAACTTGCTGACCTTGTAAAAATCACTAGATCATACAGAATCTCTAAATAAATGAGGAGAGATGGAAGATACTTTGTGATTCAGCAAAAACTTAAATTTTGTGAGATTTAGATAGCTTATAGCCAAGCGGATAATTTAACAAAAAGACCAGTCAACAGAAAACGTGAAGGGAATGCTGTGGCAGGGACAGGAAATGCCAAAAGGCAAGACAAAGATATGAAATGAGAAAGAAGGGAGGGGACGCACAGATGCAAGACACTAAAAACATCTGGAAAAGTGAAAAATTAGTTAAATTCTTCTATTTCCAAACCACTAGAGAGCAATCAGCTTGTTCATGGAGAAAATAAGCATTTTATTGTCAAAGTTCCAATTATGGATCAAGATACACTTCATTGTTTGCAGAGATCCCTTAAGTCTCTAACTCTGTGCTCTGGTGACCCTGGATCAGCCTGCCTTGTGCTATCTATATATTTATGACAGAGGATATACTGCAGTGAAAGGTTGATAAACTGTATAAAATTACCATGGGAAATAGAAAAAAATATACAGAGTAAGATTCATCAAACCTCAAACTCAGTGGCAAGACAATGGGGAATCGAAGTTCAGCAAGCTATACAAAATTTCACATCATTTTGATTAGTCGGTCTTTTCTGGCCCCCTCCAACAACAAATCTAACATCAAAAAGGCAAACCCATAACACCGGGTGATGATGACTTGTAAACTCATATTATCAAATCCAACTGCCTCCATGTATGCTCTGAAACTGGATATGTGAAGCCCAGGGATGCCAGTGAAACAGATTTAGATCATCACATACTGAAGAAATTAATTAAGATATACTATCTATAAAAAGTTTTTGCAATTCATCCAAGATAAGAGATGGCACTTGCAGTAAGTAGCTACTTATAAAAGGCTTCTTACGTATGCCACATTCATAGCATTAGTACATTACCAGTAATGAGATAGATGAACACACTGGAAGTTTTAAAACTTGGCAGTCTTGATAATTTGAGTGGCATTCCCCTTTTGAGCAGCTGAGAGTGAATCATAGTAGAGAATTAAGAATGAAAATACTTGGAATGATCATGACAACCGTAATAGCTAGAACTAAAAGTCCTCTCTTGTGGCAAAGTTAACTATTAATTTAGACCTCTTAATTCTTTTCACTCATCATTTATCACCGAGAGTCTTAACTTCCAAAAAAATGCAAAAATTAAATAGCAGTATTTTCTTTGGAAGTGGCATTAAGTCACAATTTAGAATTTAGGATTTTAAAAGGTACTGACGCCTCAGATCCAAGTTCAGATCTTCTGCTCTGTTCATTATATTTTATAGTAATGTACGGGAAAACAAACCAAGCATCTGCCATTGATATCTTGATTTCATACACTAAAATTAAGGACAGCAAAATGTGAGTGCTCAAGTGCTGTACAGTTTCCTATGATTTGACAGGACATAATGAAGCATTCCTGAGATTGGCCACATACCATTTTCAGACGACATAATTATAATGAACTTATCTTGATGCAGGAAAAAAATGAATCTCTCAAAGGTAGCTGTGACCTTCATCATGCTTATTTATGGATCAATTTGGTATTCCATTACAATTGTAATTAATAATAAAACAAATAATTAATCTCATCTAGTTACACAAAGTGATTTTCCTTGAAGTCATATGTTTTCACAAATTAAGGAAGATGATGTCTTAGGCTCATACCAGCTTAGGCACTTTGGCATTTCACAGAACGTACATCATTTGGCCCCAAGGTGCAGACCTTACTTGATTCAACCACCTGCTGTTTCTATACCTACAGCCACTTTCTCTTCAGCAAATGCACCACAGTTTCCTACCATCAGAACTTCTTAAAATAGCAGTTCATCAGATTCAACTAAAGCTAAATCTGCATGCTGGAACACATGCATTCAAATCTATTTTAAATGCTGCAAATCTCTTTAAATAGAACTTTATTTTTGATAGAGCCCAGCTGTAATTTGTTTCTACATAAAAGGTTTTATTTTTTTACCCTCCTAACACTATTCATGTTTCTGTTTCTCTAGAGACTATATGGATTAGACTAAATGGAAAGTTGCCATGACAACACCATCGTTATTTTAGGTATTAGAAATTCATGCCAAGTTAAACAAAGGGCATGCATGGTCAAGAACAACAGTTTTGTAACTGTTCTGACAGCCAACAATAAAACCCAATGTAATTTTTTAAATTTTAGAACAGAAGAGTTAAGCCTTTTGCCTAAAATTGGATTGAAAATGAAAATTAATTACAGTAACAGCAGAGCATCCTTATCTCTCTGTTCTGATAATAACATCTGACATTTGTCCAAGGGTGCAAGAGAAGACAGTTTGATCAGAGTCACTTTTTCAGTGTGCCCAAAAGACTGAGGTCCACACCCCACTTTCAGAAGTTGACAGTTGAAAGTCTAAATCACTGGAGGAGAGAGAAGAGGGGCAGCTCTTCCCAGCTTTTAAGTGCCTCTGTCAATGCCTGAAAGCCAGCGGGTTACAGGATAGCAACCTTCACATCCTTCCTCATTGACGTGCTCTGGAAAAATCTATACACATTACACAGTGACTTAAAGCACCAACACTTTGTTATTCAAAGAACAATTCAAGCATGAATCTTAAAAACAAAGATTTAGAAGCTTAGGTGGAGCTCACCGATCCTCAGAAGTAGTTAGATACTCCACCTGATTACAATTCAATTCCTAAGTCACTTAGACATTTCTTTAAGTGTGGCTCAAAATGCTTATAGAGGCTTTTTCTTTGCATATAGTGCATTTTTGCATAAAGTGAAAGATGTCCCTGCCCACAGCAGGAGTGTTCAACTAGGTCATCTTTAAAGGTTCCTTCCAACACAAACTATTCCATGAGTATATGATTTTGTATATTTTGTATTTTAAAAAGTTCTAAAACATAAGGGCAAGTCCAAAATTGTCTGAAGTGTTAAAAAACCAATGAGCACCTGAGCACAACTGCCTAAGCTTTCAGTAAGTGAAAGAATTAGAGAACCATGGGGTCTGATCAGCTAAATTCTAGAAGCTTGGAATTCCGTTAAAATTCTCCTCAGCAAGGGCATGTTTTTAGCTGGTCCCTACACATAAAGATAGTCAGCTTCAGGTTCATAAAAGTGAAAGTTGTTTCAGCTTCTCTCTAAGACAATGGTGAATGTTCTTTAGAACAGAAACACACTGTACCCAACCATCCTATAAAAATAAACACTTCCAAATAAAACCTAAAAGCATTACTGACTAGCACATTGTGTATTTATGTTATTGAAAAAGGGTACCTACCTTGACTTTGATAATAGACTTACGATGATAAAAGCAGCAAAGTGCTGCAATCAGCATTTGAAAAACATTATAATTCTTCGGCATTTTCAGTTCTGCTCTTTGTGGTTCCTCAAGACTGAAGATAAACAGTCACCATTAGCAGTTTTCAGAGGTTTAGTAAGCTCCTTAGTATTATCTCTGCCAGTGAGAGCAGCTACACCCCCCTACTCACATATCAGTCCGGGACACTTTCCACAGCTGAGGCTGATACTATCAATTCAGCGGCCACTGGCACGCTTGCTTCCAGCATGCCATATAGAGAGTGCCAGAATCCTCATGTGATCTGTTTCACTCACCAGTGAAATCCTAGCTCTATCTTGGTATCCCCTGGCTCAGAGACGTATTTAAGCCACCAGCTCAAGGCAAACTTCTCTTCTTGATGAGATATAATACCTGACTGTCTCACTGTGCTGATAAAGGCTTAATCAATTGCTCCAGCTAAATCACGCCACATCTCTATCTGCATCATCAATAATATACACATAAAACACACAAAAGAAAAAAAAAAAAAAGAGGAAAAGCAATTGAGTACTGTTTGACAACTGTTACTCTTTATACTCAGATAAGAATTAGATCCTCAAAGCTTAGGTAACCAAGGAAAATGTTAAATGTGTTTATTTTTAATTAGGAAACATGTGTCAAGCAGTCCTTGGAAAAAATAGCAAGGAACACTGCCAGCATGGTCTGTATTAGTGGTGCAACCAAAGTACCTTTAGTATTTAAAGCTATCAGTGGAGAACTTTACCTTGGTGATAGTCCCAAGGGATTGTGCTAACTGCTAGAGAAAGAAAGAACTGAATTCATGAACACCTCTGATTTCACAAAGTAAAAATAATTAACAAAACAAAATAAAAAGCAGCAGTTTTATTTATGTCCGCGATTCTATTCTCTTGGACAGCACAGTCCATAGCTTACTGACCAGTAAACAACTCATCAGCAAAAAATCTGTCCTACATAGCTCAAGGCCCTCTCAAGAACAAAGGCAAAAAAGGCAAATAACTTAGTAACTATAGCTGGTGGAGACAAGATCTCACCTCCAGAGCAGCCCAATTAACAGACTTGGTGAAATGAAACAAAATGCACTGGATTGAGTGGTACAAAAAAGTCTTTAACACTTAAAAAGAGAAACTTTGAAGAGAGTGATTTATAACTTGGGCAGTTATCAAAAATTGTCCAGAAGTCACAGATTAGGAACAATTTAGTTCCATGGAGCAGTTAAAGGATTTGTCTTTTTCATCAGCAATAAAAATATTCCATAATTAGCAGGTCACATATATTAAACGCTTATTGATGTCCTCAGGTACTACTTGGAAGGCAATACTTCTCACCTAATAACAGAGTACTTCCTTCTCACATTGACCGAACAATCTGAAGTGCCTTCAGTGCCTGCATCAAGCAATTGGACTTTGGGACATAAACCAAAAGCAGCAGCACTGAGCAAAGCAAAGACATAAAATATGCACTGCCTTTCAAGGCAAGTGGGATGGAGATCCTATCCAAAAGGAAAAGGAAACCTCAGTCTTGATAACAAAGAAAAGGAAGCGTGATGTCTGAAGTTCTCTTACCTGTTTTACCACCTAAGGTTTGCAGGTATCTAACACCAAGCTAAGCACTAAACCCAGACTCTTCATAAAACTAGTCAAACTACCTGGCCTTGTGTAGATGTCATGCCAGTGACTCTTTTGAGAAAAATGGAAACTCTGTAGGAATAAAAGATCAGAGCATTAAATGGACTGCATTACCCTGACAAGAAAAAAGATGGAAGACTGTCTCAGAAAAGAAGTTGAATATGACGACTTTCAAGACTGAGTCCTGCTATAGCTGGGGAAAGGAAACACCTCTCCAGGTAGTTTATGACAAACTTAGGACAATGAGTGAGTAGATAAAAGATTAAGAATGTAAAAGTAACCTCCTTTTCTCTCTGCTCTAAGCTGCAACATATTTTAATTTACTGTAAGTTCTTTTTCCACTTCAAGGAAATCCGGCTACTTTAGCAACTACCCAGAGAAAAGATTAAAAGATACTCTGCAGATCTCCAAATGTAAAAGCCTCAGCTGTGACTTCTTGTCTGGAGTTTTTTGGTACTGTGGGAGGACATCTCTTCAAGGACTGTATTTTTGAAGAATCTTCACCAAGAAGTTCTTACAACACCCTAATTCAATTTACAGAAATGGGGGGAACAAGAAGAAGGGAAATTAAATTCAAGAATGCATCAGCCAAGGCATTTCTGCTTTATAATGGTGACAACAAAGTATTAGTATCACTGAACAATACACTAAGGTTTCATTTGGAACATAAAATGAACATAAAATATCAAAACAAATAAAACTACGGCAGGTGACAAGGGCTATTATGATGTCAGACCTATTTTGGCAGTGAAAACCAATTGGTCTAGCAATGTAAAATAAGGTGGGCCACCTTTGTTCTAAAAAGAAAGAGAAGTAAGTTCCAGAAAGGAGAGGAGTTCTTGACGGGGAAGGGAAAAAAAAAAAAAAAAAAAAAAAAAAAAAAAAAAAAAAAAAAAAAAAAAAAAAAAAAAAGACAAGAAGTAGTATTATCTAGCAATGAGTAAACCTACACTGGAATTTAGACAATGGTTCTTAATCATCACCAAGAATTAAAAAAAATCCATTTTTCAAAAATGGAGTGTTGCAGTGGCAGTTCTGATGCAGTTCAAGATGAAGTACTTTATAAAATACCAAACCCCAAGTTGCTACAGCAGCACGATATGGTACATGTGCCAATAGAGAAAATGCAGTATCATTTATGTACTCATGTTTTCCTCTTTGATCAAGTTACAAATTGCAAATGCAACCATTATTGTAGTTCACTAGCTAGCATACACACATTTCCCTGGGCCTCAGTAGCTTTAGCTGTACATTCACGTCTGGCAGAAAGACATAGTAGTTATGCAACTTCTTGTATGACATGTTTATCCAGGGATACTTAACTGGTATAGCCCTATTGGTCTACTTTGAATGATATAATTCTCAATATGATTCCTTCCGCCCCAAAAAAGTAGTAAAAACACAAGCAAGGCAAAGAATGAAATTTTTGCATTATGAATCATCTTCTCAAACCTTTTCAATAGGACCTAGATTCCCTCTCTGGTCTTTTCCCTCCTGAGATGATAGGGACATAATGGGTATATCTTCAACAGATTCCCCGGATTGTAGGCACAATCCACCCCCTTCACTGAGAACAGAGCAACTCAATCTGGAAAGTAAATTTAGCCTAATATGTATTCAGTGTGGGCATGTCTATTTTTAATTTGAAAGGCTTGTTACTAAGTTGCAGGGAAAGAAGTTTGTTATATCCACAGCTCAACATGAACAGCAAGGCATAAATTACACATGGTAATTACCAGTTTCTTATTTCCTGTCTGTAACAGAGTAAAGAATCAAAACCTATGTATGCTGTGAGAATGCAAGAAATAAGGAACCTTAAAAAATAATACTGTACAATTTCATACGGCAGCTGATGATAATTTTTATCAACAGTATAACTGGTAGGAAAGCGTGTGCTTTATTTAGACAGTGAATCTAATTATTTTAAGCAAAAATAATGGTATTTTTGTTTCTATTCAAGGTTAAGATGACCTCTGCACATATAGTTCAAGGAATGGATGACACATTCTTATGAGTCAGAACCAGAACTTTTGCATAGGTAATAGTATGATAGTTTATGCACTGCTGGCTATCATGGAGCTGTTTTCAGCCAGGATGCTTGAGAAGAACCTTCAGGCTACTCCAAATTACACTTCATAGATAGATAAGATTTACACTTGTAAACATTGACTCAGAGAAACAAAGGATGGTTTAGCCACATATTCACTCTCCTGTTCTGTCACTTTTTGCTGCTACTTTAGGTTCTTAGACTCTGCACGTGAGAAATAAACCATGTTTCCTGCACCTTAGAAACATCAAAATCTTTCTGCCAAGACAACATATCGATGCTCTCCAGCATCAACAGATCAACCATCAACTTCACTTACTTGTTTTCAAAGATTGTTGCAAAGAATCTTGAAATACCTGATTATCTCTTCATCTCTTTCTAAGGACATCTGGATAGAGTGGTTTTGATAACTAAGTTTATTAAGAAAGGATTTCTAAGTTCAGAGGATTCAAGGCCACATGAGTTTAAGGACACTTGATCATATATTCTGTGCTGAGTTCCTAATAGTCCATCAGGAAGAGAAATTAAGTTGTCTCTGCTGACCCCATCTGTGTTATTTCAAAGCCTCTAGAGTTATTTAGGGTGTTTTCATGGTTTGGCTTAAATTCCATTCACCCAGCACTACATATTGGGACTGTTCCCCTGACACACATCAACTATATCCAACTCCACTCACAGCACATTGCATATCCAAGATTGTGAAGCCTTCACACTGGATAGTGTGAACCTGCTCTGGGGGAATTCTCTTAGGATGCTTTAATTGTACAGGCTAAACAAGAGAGAATATAGGGATAATTTATCTAGGGGTGTTTGGTTTATTTTTATCTCATCAATGGAAAAAAAAATTTGGCTTCAAAGTTGAAATGGTTTGAGTAATGCAACCAAACTCCATTAAAATATAAACACTCAAATACAAGCAGTCTGAAGTTATCAAAATACTCTGCAGATCTACGAGAACCTATTTTGAACCAAATAACCACTCATGTTCATGGAAAAGTGCTTATAATTCACACAGAATTATGATTTCTGATTTCATATTACAGAGAAATTATTTCAGACTAAATTAGATGAGGGAATTGGTGACTTGCTACTTCTGCTTTGTACTACACCAACAAATCATTTAAGCATTTAAATTAGCCTCACAATAGTCAATGAAATACATGTAATGCTTTAGATTTCTCTCCACTGAATGAAAGTAAACAATCCATGCAGAAAGGCAGCTGTAAATGAAAGAGGGCATGGTGTACTGTACAAAGGTCAACAAGATAAATCTGATTTGATGGAGCACATAGCCAATCCAGAGCATGCTGCTCACTGTCACTGGACTAATGACATCATATGGAACACAGACAGGTCCTGGTTACACACTGCATATGCCCAAACTAACAATGGTTGTGAGTGTCTATAAAATGGCACCTATAAGGTTGTAATAAAGTACAATATGAATAAAATTTTAAAGAAAAACCCCAAAGAAAATCACAGCATTTATATCTTCAGATTGAAACATGCTTCATTCAATACATAAGACTTTTCTCTATATTTATTTGTTCTTTGTAATATAAGAAAAAGTCAGGAAACAGAGAACAACAACTGATACATAATTTGTCCATGCAAACATCATCTTCACAATGCCCACAACTATTTAGTCTTAGTACTTAGTCCTTCAGACACAGCTCATCATTGCCAATGTGTGAGGTGCCTCCAAATACAGGCAGTGCCCAGCTGTTTCCACATAAACACTTTAACAAGTGTAGAGTAAGTAGAAGAAAGGGGATGACAACACTGTCACAAAGTGTTGCTTATTTGCAGCTGTTCCTAACTCAACTATAGACAGGTGCATAAAGTCCCACCACCCAGCCTATGTCCTACCATTCCCATGTTGATTCTTAATAGAACTGACTCTCATGTTCTCTTCTATAACCTCGTTCCTGCAGGCTGTTGTCAGTGCAGCTTCTGATAATAAATCAATAGATAGAGCTGCAACTGTTATTAAACTTGTTTGCATTGCACAGGTGTGGTATGGGTGAGGTCAGTATAATTTCTTCCTCCTTTCTATTGCAGTTCTGTGAGGCAAAGTCACAAATATGCTGCGGTTGTACAGGA
This sequence comes from Megaceryle torquata, assembly GCA_024611175.1. Classification (NCBI taxonomy): domain Eukaryota; kingdom Metazoa; phylum Chordata; class Aves; order Coraciiformes; family Cerylidae; genus Megaceryle; species Megaceryle torquata. Next base: position 35,678 of record JANIJG010004986.1, on the reverse strand, counting down.
ATAGTGAGAAAACAGAATTTGCATCCATTTATTTTTCAATGCTGCTTGAATAAATCTCTTTGAAAATGTGACTCATACAAAAACCCAGATTGGCAGCTACAAGAAAGAGGGACCCAACCTGCTTATAAGCTTCCTACTAGGTCCTAATTTGCACTTTAAGACATCCAAATACCTTTGAAAAATTAGACCTTTTAAAACTAAAACATAGAAACTTTGAAGTCATCTGGCAATAGGCCTGATTTTCCTACTAGCCATTTTCCTATTAAGAAGCTACCAGCAAGTTTTATTAAGCCTACCAAAAAACCAGTATACGTATTCTTGAGCTCCATCTACTGTCTATCAACCCATGTACAAACATAAAGCAATTTTATAATGTCTCACCTGTCTTTCCTTCAACTTATTCCGGGGGGGGGGGGGGAGGAGAGAATAGAAAAAGGCATGAATCTCCTTTTTTTTCAGAGTTCACAATTTATGACTCATATTTTCTTCTCTTTCCTGCTGACTTAGCTATCAATAGTCTAACTTTAACTGGCTGGACAGCGGAGGAGAGCTCTCTCACATACAGAAAGAAGCCATTAACACAGCTGCTAACTTCAGATTTCTTCTTCTGAAAGCCTCCCCAGTCCTGTCAAAGTAAAGTGTGTGTTTGCCTGAGATTGACACAAATTCCAAATATAATCCAGAGATAAACAATTATGTTACTTCACCAGGGTAAGGAGACACATTTCAAAACTAGCTATTTATCCAGAACTTCTGAATATCCTAAAATACTCCCCTTTTACACAAAGGGAGATTTTGGATGTGTAGCACTTGAAAATAAAACTCACAAGTCACTTGAGCTCTGTCAAAACTCCATTTTTCAGAAGTCTTCAACAGCATGTATGAGTCTGAAGAGGACTGTCTCCCTCCCACATTTTTGCACAATACACTTTGATGAAGCAAAAGCAGCAAGCTCACCTCAACTCATAAACCTCCCTTTCAACATTTTACTAACAGAAGGATTTGAGGGCATGGACACGAACGACCTCTGGATATTCCAGATAGCCAACGTAACATTAGACTCTCTCATTTGCATAGGTGCTTAGCTCCTAATAGTATCCAACACACCAAAACCTCAGTCAAACCTGCTCCTTTAACAGCACACATTAAGAGATAGCATCCCAACTGAAATGTACTAATGCTCCTTCTGCTACCCTCTCCATGGGCCAAAATGTATCTAAACAGCTTATCTTCAGAAAGCAATGAGATGTACAAACACACAGGATGTCTTACTCTAATAATTATCTATGAACACAGCTCCAAGAGACTAAAAGCTTTACCTCCACAGGCTTTATCAGTATGAGTACCTGAAATGCTTATTAATATTCTGCCTTCCACAAGCTATATACTGACTCCCCCTTGTGGATCATATGCTTATACACATTTAAAAATCAGTAAGGTGTGGGGAGTTAAATGAAGGAGTTAAATATAAATATTTGTATGCCCCCATTAGATTTTGTTATTAGCACATCTCGAAAACTATAAAAAGGATTCAACAACATCAGTAACTATCATCTCTAAGGCACAGCTGCTGTGGAACAATACTGAAAGCCCCAAATGAATAGAAAAGTATTCCACAGAAGAGAGACAGCTCAGCAACAGTTACGAAAAGATCAACACAAAAGACGGTAGACCGTAGTCAGATCTCTGCTGTTATTCACAGTTTAAATATCTCGCATGAAAAGGAGTAAAATTCTGCATGGAGATCGTACCTTTTATATATACACACCTGCTCATCTATGTATATAATGGTGTAAGCTGTAAGAATTCCACCTGATGCCATCACACTGACAGAAAGAGATCTTTTTCTTTTTGGGTCAATTGAAACAAGTATTCGCACAGAAACTGAAACTCACTTCACAGGTAGGTGAAGTTTTTGGCACTTTACTGCTTAGTCTCCACTCATACCTTCAGATTCCTTTCATTGTGCATGGAGTGGCTATTACCAAGACAAGTAAAATGTTCACTACAGATGAGGTAGAAAAAGAAAAAATTAGGCACAGCAATATTATAATTCAACACCTTTCTTTCTTCCCCATAGATACCACTCTGTGGGAAACGGCATGTTTTTTCCTGGCAAATGAGGCAATACAGTGCCTACTGCAATACAATAGACTGGGTCCAGGATTACACTTTGGCTTAATTCAGTACAAGAAAACACTGCTTCTCAGAAATTACCAGTCACTTCAACAATCACAATACCTGACAGAAGATACAATAACCCTGTGTGCAAAAAAAAATTATCACAAATCAAGGTGAACCAGACAATGTCTTAAAAGTAAACCCCACTTTTTCTCATTTCCTTGAAAAGTAAATACATGTCACCATTTATTAGTACTTCCTTTCACTCACACTCATTTTGACTTAGGGATGTTACCAATAGCAGCATATAACTGTCAGCACTTGAGAGTCACAGGCATTAGTATTTTGGAGAAAAAGGATAATTAATTTAAATCCAAGTTTCACAAGATCACTAGAGACAAAGTAAGAAAATTTTTTGTACCTCAAAGCTTCTATCTTGTGTTTCAGATTCAGACCTTTTCAGATTATGTTTCTCACTTCTGAATAAGGCTTAATATTAGTTACTGATCGTTTAATAAAGATACTGAAAAGATCAACTAAGTATCTACTGCCACTAGTATTACTACTGGTGCAAAGGAAATTAGAGTAAGGTAATTTTATAGATAGCTTTTAACTCAAAGCTCAGTGCAATTTCAGTGCATGCTGTTGATGATTCCAGGTCAGTCACAATTTAAGAGTTAACGAGGACTAATACAAGAAATAAAATACAGACATTAACTGGATCAAATTCATGAGAAGTCAGATGTGAAATTAACCCTTAGCATGCAAATAACAAAGAATGTATGCATACCAATGCATACTCAGCATTATAGTTCCATTAGCAAAATACCCTAAACTCTATTTTAGCATCAGGAGAATGAAATGCAAGAGCCATTGCTAAAAGAACCACAATAAAGGCCAGAATCATTAGAAGGTTGCTATCCACTTGACTGAATCCATATGAGGATTATCATTCATGAATTTAAAAAAAAAAAAAAAGTCTCCTCACAGGACACTAAAAAAACCAACCACAAAACCCCACAAATAACCCCCCACAAAACAAAAAAATTAAAACCACCCGACCAACCACTAAAAAACAACAACAAAAAAAACCCTACCAGCCCACAACCCCCCCCCAATCAGGTCATTCAGGAACTGGGGGCTGGGAAAGAACAAAAGGCCCCAAACAGCAACAGGCTAACTTGGGAATCTCTCTACTAGGAAAATATAAACTAGGACAGTAGACTGAAAAGTGCATTGTCTTGCAGAGCTGTAGAATCATACTTCCTGCAAACACCAGCCTAGATTTTATTCATCACTTTGCACCCAAGAGATTGCAGAACTGCTGACTCGCATCTTTTCAGAGACTAGCCTGTTGGTCAAACAAAATTCATCATGAGAAAATACTGAAGCTTGGGTATAAGATTCCATCACTAATTATGGGTAACTGCATTCCATTGAAGAAAACAAGTTTTCATTAACTTCAAATAAATAGGGCAATATTCACATAATGATTTTAGGAGAATTAACTGCTTGAGAGCTGCTGAATTTTACTACATATGTAACTAAAGTCTACCTTGACATTTTCCTGGTCTGATGAAAGCTTTTAGGAGTAAATATTGTACATACTTAAATAGTTGCCCCTTCTAAGCAGAAAAAGGGCACATGTTGTGAGAAACAAGCCTGGTACAAGCATGAGGAAAAAAATCTACTACCCAACACTTTACTACTTACTACCAGAACAGGATTAAAAAGTACAAAACAAGATGATTTGTTCAACTTACTGCAACAGTCAAAACTGATCTCACTATAAAATTAAATCAAGGTCAAGGTAACAAAAAGAAGACAAATTGACAGGAAAAAAATTTAAAATCCCCTGTATGTGCAAAAAAGATGGTTTACATTGCATTCTAGGAAAAAAATTTCCACAGTAACAAATTAAAAAAAAAAAAAAAATTACAGTAATCTAATTTGGGAGGTAGAACAAATCATCTTGGGTGACTACAAGATGTCTTTTGTAGGAAGTTTTGTGCAAATCAGAACATCTATTCTACAATCTCAGTGACACCCTGCAAAATTTCTCAAGATCCCTCTAAGACCTACTTCTATAACTTAATGGCAAGGTCGTGGGTGGAAATCTTTTCCTCCATTCTGTGCCTCTGAAGAAAATAAACCAACAAACTTCGAAAAGTCAGGCTACAGACTTTTTATTACTATGAAAGTTACAATGAAATTATTATGAAAAATATTATTTTAATAGCCAGGAGTCGATTAAAAAAATATAGCGACAGTGGTTTTGTTCCAGCAGATGGCAGCATATAACTAGCAACGGCCCATTAAGCATGAAACCTGAAAATTTTTGAGAGATGGACAAGTACATCCATTTAACATTAGATTAGCTCTAGCAGGATCTCATCTTTCTGGATTATATAGCTTGTAAGCCAGAGGCAACCGCTCTGGAGTGATGTTTGTGGAGCTTCATTTCCTACTCAATAGCGAAACATGGAAAAAAAGGTAAGTATCTCTGAAACATCACTGACACCAGTAAGGACCTTTGAGCTGAATGACAAATCCGTAGTGACAAAAAGAGATGCATAAAGTCAAAGTCAGATGTATAGACACACTTTTTCTCCTCTACGAGGTACATTCCATCTGATAATTCTGCCATCTGTGACAGTGTTGCCCTTCAGCAGTTGAGAAAAACAAAAAAAACCAAAAAAACCAAAACAGCTACAGATTCAAAAAGAACCTCCTGATCATTTATTTGGTGCCTTAGTGTCAGACACTTCTCCAGGTTCAGATGCTTAATGTATAATGCTGTCAAACAATGCAGAAACCAAACAAACTTTCTGCTTTCAAGTCACAACTTGCATCTCAACAGGCAAGTCTCCACTGGAAAGAGATACACAACATCTCATGGACATGTATACACTGTAGTTGACAACTTTTCCAGCGGGGTGGGGATTTTGTTAATGTATTTCCACATCTAAAAAAGGTTCCTTGCCATGAAATTTCAATGTCACAAGAAAGAATTCTTTGCCAAACTGTGACTACCTGTCATGCTGACACAGACAGTTTTTCTGAACATTCCTAAACATACATACAGACTTTGCTTTTAATAGCATTCATATATTATCTTCTTGGCACAGCCATTAGAATGATGAGAGTCAAACACACATGAATATATTTGAGTACCAACCACAATATCGGGAATTTGTGCAATTAACTAAACAAACTCTGTGCATCAATAACCTTCATCATCTGATCAAAGTTCCCTGGAGTTGAAGTTAAACCCATACAGTATTGTCCTGTCTTGCAACACTATGGATAATGACCAACATACTGGAACATCATCAATATTTTATTTTCAGTTTCACTCATGAAAGCTGCCATAAATGAAAATAATTTCTATGACAGTTTGCTTTCTAACAAAATCAATAGGGAAAAAATGCACACTACGAGGTTGAGACAAACAAGAATCCTTCAGCAGAACTTCACAAGGGAATAATGTTTTTCTGCAGCTGTAACTTCCTTAGACCAGTGGCAGTTTTTTCCAGTCTGAGTCTAAATATAAACTTCCCTCATGACCATGCTGAGCAGACAAGCAGTCACAAATTTTGTCCTTTTTCCACTAATGGATTAAACTACAACTCCAAAACCTCAGGCCATAATAATACTTATCAACACATCTCTAGTAAGTATTTCTGTAATTATTAGCACTATTTCCACAGGAAATGCTCAAAAGGTTTCCATGAAAGGAGGAGATAAATCTGGTTTTCTTTTTTCTTTCCACCCTGATACAGCCTTCATGATTACAGTGTAAGACTTCTATTAAAAGATCCTGAAGTATTTATAGTGAATAGGAATGGGACAGAAAGCTATCTTTAGTTCACATTAATTTGATCAAAATGACTCACAGTAAGTTCACTGACTCAAATCTGCCAGCACTTGATCCTTTCTCCCCTGCAGGAGTCTGTTCTGTGGATGTGCAGACTCAGGGTGTGGGAAGAACCTGCAGAGACTACCAATGGATCTATTATTTGGCTCATAAAACTTGTAAAAATCTCACGGAATGTACAACGTGCTATTGTGTCTGTAAATCTCTTTCATGAGTTGGTTAGCAGCCTGACTCAAAACAGTCTGGCCTGTTTTCTCTTCCACCATAAAAGGGTTTTTTGAAAGAGCCATTTAACTGTGACCATGGTTTCAGCAACACCGTGAAGACAAAGGAAGGGTTGAGGCCATATGAACACTTCAGTATTCAGACTCCAGCCAATCAGTATATTTTTTCCTTAGAACTTGGTTTTGCATAATTAGCTGTCTTTATATACTTAATTAGCTAATACATCAATATTCAGGATGTAGGAAACTGCCAATTGTGAGCTGTAATTTAGACTGAAGTATTAGAAACTATAGCGAACCTACAGAGAACATTCTCTACAAAAAAGCCTTCAGGGGATTAGTTTTATGATCACTGCTTTCTGTCTTGTATCTTGAGCAGAATAAAACAGGAGAAAACCCAAGTTATTCTGCCTCTCCTCTGTTCAGAGTATTTCTAAATACAAGTAATTATTTATATTACTTTCAGTCATCAGATTTTAGAAGCAAAAGTTTTATATATAAAAAGCAAATCAATACACTCGGCTTGTAAGTTTAGCATCAGTCTCTCTGCCCTATACCTCAACACCTATTTGTAGTCAATACTGCCACAATAGCATTATGACAGTCTTTTTACTGTGAAACAGAGCACACTGAATATAAAAAAAATAACTGTGTTACTTTTCCTTAAATCTGAATTAATTGTCTCCATTCTATTTACAATAGAGTCCAGTTCTGAAGACATGTCAATCACTCCCCAGCAGAAGCACATTCTAAACAAGTATTAATTATCTTTCTTATGGGGTGATTCTTTGTTCCCTAAGGGGTGGTGATCTGGGAGCACAGGATGGGCAACACAGGGCAGTCCCACAGCACTGAGATCCAAGCAAGCCGAGCAGGGTGATGACACAATCAAGTCCTATCACAGTTCAGTGAACGTCAGGCAAGACAGGGCAACAGATCAGGTCCAAGGTCTATCCAGGGCTTCCCACAAAGCACCTCAGGAACAGGGCTAAGGGCAAGCACACCTAAGACAGCTCAGGCAGGGCCTGAAGGCTCCAGTTTGAGTTTAAATGGAGCTCTTGCTCAGTGGGTGTGGGTGGAGGTCCTAAGTGAGGCTCATCTGGACACTTAGAGCCAATTAGTGCCCTCAGGGCACCTGAGGTAGCATACTTTGCTCAGGACTGTAACTCTTGGATAGAATCACCAGCAGCCGGGTTACACTAATATAACTTAAATTTGGACCATGTACTACTTTCAAGATAATGCAATTTTTTTTACAAGGCAAATTAATCCAAAGTCTCTCTTCTCTTTACTGTCTGAACAGCAAGATAAAAGAAACAAGAATCAGCATAAAGACTTGGTGTAAAATTAGCTTGTTCTAGTGCTAGTTTTGATGTATACTTGGTACATTATACATGCTTACGCTCAGGTTTATATGTGTTTTCAGTCAGTCAGTCAACACTTCTCTACCCAGAGACAATATCACCAATTATATTTTCCAGTGCATCAGAAATATGAATCTGTCTCTCAGGATTTTGGTACCCTGAATCAGCAAAAGAGGATCCCAAAAATGCTCATGTTGTTTTCTCCCTCTTCTCTTACTATCCTTTCTTCATTTAAAGGTGTTTTTTCACCACTTAAGTAGCACCTGTCAAAGCCTACCCAACTAGCACCAACTCTGCTTGCTCAAACTAAATATGCACATATTATATATCAAATAGACTTGTGCAAATGGCAATGTTGGTACAAGCATAGCAAGATGCTACAGAAAGCTATTCTTTCAGCTTATAACTAGAGTAGGTTACTGTCTTGCAGTTTATACTAAAACTATGACCTAAAACTGCCATTATAATTTATAAATAAATAAATAAATAAAATAATACATAATTAAATAATAATCTATTCAAGGATATGGAAAATTTATAAACATTAATATCATAGTTACCATAAGGTAAATTATGGAAGACAATGAAGATGCAGTTGCTGAAACTTAGGCCAACTAAAGGGATTCCAAGATCATATTGTTATGAATTCCCCTTGGTACGTCTTTTGCAGTCATAGTAAACTGATAACAAATTACTGATGAGAGTCCTCCTTTATTTGGCATTAACAATCTTCTTTTTTTTTTTTTTCCCCTTTAAGAATACATTTCTGTAATCAGCTTTGTTAGTAACCTAGACTTTTAGAGCCAAAAAGAGCTTTCAGGGGCTACATATGTTAGAAAACTATTCCTGTCTGTTTTTCAAAGTTGTAGTTTCAAATATCTTGTCTTGACTTCCTGTTATAATGCCATTGAACTGAGGACCAAACTCACAGTTCACTAAAGGCAGGGATATAGACAGGAAAACTGAAAGAGGAAGGAGAAAAGAAGGGGACGGTAACCCTTGTATTTTCTCTCAAGTCTCTTTTCCCCAGGCTCTCCAACATCAAAGTCTTAATAACTAAGCTTAGCACCACTGCTATTGACAAGAGTCCAAGACAAGCCTCTACTAGAAAAGTTGAAAAGATCAGAAACCACATTTATAATATAGAACTTGCTGCAACAAGACAAGACACATATTGATGAATTGGCACATGAAACTTCTGCCTTCTACTTGGCCATATTATTAAAACTGTAACAATGTACTCTGTACAGCATAGTACAAGAGACACAGTAAATTAAATAGAGCAATTAACACCTCCACCACTGTTGCCTTTGACTTTTCTTCTACAGTAGTCTTCAAAAGGCTCTTTGGCCTTCTCTGTCTCTGCTACTTTACCATATCCCAACTTTCGGCTGAAACTGAGGCCAGGGACCTTGCAACACCAAGCTGTTCAGAGCAGGATTCCAGCAGCAGTGCTCAGTCATTTGGCAGTCCTTTTTCCATGGACCTTCAAGTTCTGCTCTTCCCCTTTTCTTTTTCCAAACCCCAATTCCTACCTCCAGCCCATCCCTGGGCAGAAAGTCCAGCAGAGGATCCCTCCATACTTTCAGGCAAAATAATTCTTGGCACTCTCCTTTGGCAGTTCCCTCTCAACACTGCAATACAGTCTCCTAGTTTACTTCTTGATCAATCTGAACCCTAACCTGGGCATCTCTCCATTTCCCTCAGGTATGAACACCCACAGAGGGAATTCTTGCAGCAGTACCCAGTTGACTGGCTCTCCTTGATCTCTTCTTCACCTGAACTCTAACCTGAAGCAGAAATTCAGGTGTCTGAGAAATCCAGGCTGTCCACATGAATAGCTACATGAATATCCTACCTTCAAGAATAAACTGTGTTTCTATCAGACACCTTCCAGAAGATTATTGTCTTCTAAAAGACAGGGAACAAAGACTAACAATTAAAGGAGCCCATTGTTGAGAGGCATGACATAAAGCCCATTGTTGAGAGGTATGACACAGAAGCCAGATTCTTTCAAAGTTCTGAGAAATAATATTCACTGAAATGAAACATGTTGAAAGGTACTAATTCAGTGGAGATTACAGCACAGCAAGAGACTCCAAGTACAGAATCACATCCCTAAGACTTCTTCCAAAGTTTCTATATTGCAAATCTAGGACTGACTTTAGAATTAAATTTATGAATGCTCCAGAGAAAAAATAGGCTAATGTTTAACAAGATACACTTTTTTTCTTTTTTTTTTTCGAAGTACTCTGATCTAGTACAAAAGGAAAACTTTTAATTTTGCCACGATTCCAGTTACTTTTTGGACCAGATGTGAATTTTTAACTGTAATATTAGTAAGTGTATTGCTTAAAACAAAAACCTAAATCTGGTATTTTTATGATCTTTTCAGATGTGTTCCTTTAATTTCCCAGAAATCCAAGAGCAAGAAATATGGATTCTTCTAATCTGCTAACAAAGGCAAGATCATAGATAGTCACCATATAATTGAAAAGAGGCCCTAGTATAAAAATGCAACTTACTGCACAATGCCCACGAGTATTTCACTGAAACACGTAGAAAATAGTTTGACATACGTAATTAGTTTTTCTGTAGCAAAGACAGATAGAAGCACTATCTAACTACAAAAACCTGGAAATGCTCTGCCAGCACTGGTTAGAAACCAAGTAAAACATTCTGAAGGTACGAAATGGTACCTTACCTTAACATATTCCAAAGTAGGATCCAGAATATTCTGATCTCTGTAAGAAAATGGGACAAGAAAGGACACAAGAACAAACAAACAAAAAAACAAATGGTGAGTCCAAGTATAATCTCATACTGAAGAGATGCATTCATATGTGCAACAGGTCATGTTAAAATCCTTGCTAAAAACTGTGTGTAATAGCTAGATGGCCTATGCTATCCAACATTTAACAAATGTATAAATCATTGATTTCTTCTAGAAGATCAGGGAGTGGAGCCACTAGTAATTAAATTGGGAAATAAAGTTAATTATGCAGTTTTAAGCAAAGTAAAAACAATCTGGACATTTCAACTTGCATACTACCTAAAACATTAAATAAATTTAAATAAATTGAAATAATATGTTTAAAAGTGAGCTCTTCCAGTGGCTTCTAAATTTATTTGTTTGCTTCTATGTTTTCCCACTGATAGCACTGAGAAGTCATTGATAACACAACAAAATAGAAAGTAAAACATTCACTTTTTTTAAACAAAGCAAAGAATTCATAGATTTGCAATAGTGGAATGTTGTATTTTACATTTGGAAAAATAAATATGGTTCTTGCACTCTTTTGAAAAGTTCTCAAAAATATCATAATTTCAACATTACAATTATTTGAAAGCCAGATAACCAAGTCTTGCCCTATTTTAAAAAGAAAGATCTCTTTGCAGGTTTTTTATACATACAGATGGCGAAGGGCACAGAAGCCTAAGTAAAGAGCCCTGTGATCAATTACAACTCTTTCCATAAACAGACATGAAAATAAACATTTATTTTCAAAGGTTTTTGTGTATTTGTTTTTAGCTCCTTTATGGCATATACTCCCAACAAAAGAAATCTGTAACGCCAGGAACCTGACAAAAAATATAAAGCACTTCCTTTCTATTTGCTCTCTCAAGGATTCTTAACAAAAATGATGAACATTCTCACTTCTTGTATTAGATGATCTGCAGAAAAAAAAATTAATATTTTCAGGTAACTACCAGATCACATGGAAAGTACTTGCAGGCTCTGCCATCTCTCATAGCAATTCAACCGAACGTTTGTTTCGATAGTACTAAGTTCTTCATCTTTCATCAGATTTTATTATGTTTCAAGTAATATTAATGTTTATCTTCATAGTAAGCTTGACTTTGACTTGAATACAGCTGTATTCATTTGCATCTGTTTACCTAAAACATGTATGTATTAGAGTCTGCACACAAAGTCAACCATTACTGCGTAAACTGTGGATTCACAGATTTGAGTTTTACTGTACATTTTGGCTTCCTAATAATCAGATAAACTCTACTTCCAGTCAGATGAAAAACACATTTAACATAGAAAGGTACCACCCAGAACAGAAAACTTTTCAGAACACCTCAAGGTTTGGTTTTATATAAGGTCTGCAGTAGGACACACAGTATTGACTTCATGCTCTTTTTATACTCATTCTGTCACTGAAAGGAATTTAAGAAAGAAATGCAAACACACTCCCACATCCATTTCAGGTATTCATACTGCTGCCAGACTCTATCACCTTGTTACATGACAAAATGCTCTTTCCAGCATTTTTTGCTCATAGGAGGGAAAAAAAAAGCCAGAAAAAAAACCCACAAACACATAAGCCATTCTCCTGAGTAGCACAGGTCCTCTGTTGACCCTCCTCCACATGCACAGGCTTTGTGTGGAAACTGTAGTAGCATAGACACTCCTCCATTAGCAATTTGTCACTAAAAGAAAGCAGTTAGTCATCACAATCTTAACCTTCACCATTCTAAGGCCATCCTAGCCAGAAACATTCTCTCTAAAGCATCCCTACCAACACCTGGCAATACCTTTCTCTCTGCTGGCTGATCTTGTAGACATACAACACTTTAATCTCTTCCTACTTGTTCTTGGAAAATATCTCAATTTCTTTTCACTTTAGCTACAAGATTCTTCATAGAACTATGGGGGAGTTTTCACATTTTCACATATGGGTTTCTTACTGATACTGACAAGAAAACACACAGAACTTGAAAGGCAGGTATGGAGCTCCAGCAACCCTACAAAAAGACGAAAGTGAGAAGACAACAGAAAACGTGGGGCTGCTCCTCTGCTTCCCTCTTCTTCCCTCAAAACAAAATCTGTTGCAACAACGACGGTCTTGGTGTTGTACTTGTTTGGAAGTGTCTATAAGCAAGTACAGATACTTTTGAACACTGTGAGAACTAACACAACTTCTCAGAAAACAGGTATTATTGTTATATGTAGACTCCCTTAAGACACAGCTAAAGCTGATTGAGATGAGAAAAGGAACTGGAATTCAGATGTTATTGATGCTATTCTTCCACTTCCAAACACCTCTAAATGACAGCCAAATGTGTGGGAAGACTTGAAGAAAAAAAAAAAAAAGCCTTTGAACATTGACAACATCAGCAGTCATCAGCTAAAAGGAAGAAAAAACCCTGTAAGCAACTTGAATTGTACATCTGGTATGACAAACTAAATACAGCTTTACTGCCAACTTCAAATCCTGCATTGATTTGAATACAATGATCAACCAAACATTAAAATCTGGTAAAGAAAACATTGAAGTCTGAGTAACTAGTAACTCTTTTAAAAATATTTTATAAAATTGTTATGTACTTCTATTCAACACTACAACTGAAAAGCTGAATTCAATACAAGTTACTCGTTTCCATTAGTGAAAGAATAGAGAGAATTTCAGTTAACTCAGAAACAGACCATCTTTTTCCTTTTTTTTCACACTGAGGTTTGTCCAATAGTTCTTTATAGCACTGCTTCAGTAAAGAACCTTTAAGCAGATATCCTGCAATCTATTGATTCTACGAAAAATTCCACCTTTCTCCTAGCAGTTGTACATTACCAACATCATTGTTGCTGTAAAGAACCCTGCAACATACAGACCTTGACAGACTAAGCCATACTAAGCATCTGCTTTCTCCAGGCCTCTGACATCCTCACAAACAGATCAGCCATAATTATAAACTAGCCATGATAACTTTAGCAAAATGTAAGCGTAGACACATAGTATCAGAGATGTCCAAACCCTCACCATCATTCAACTATCATATATGTATTTTTACAGTGATGGAAACTGCTGAATGGTCCTGAAGTGGCTTTGTGCTACTCCACACTCTTATAAATGTACTTGTGGGAGAAACAGTAGGGGACACTGACAGTATTTGATGGGTGAAAGTAAGTTTGTTTGTTTATTTTAAAGAGACCTTTGTTAGGGCCATTTTCAAAAGCATCTCCTTTCTACTACATTGAAAGAGCGATCTCGAAAAGAACAATCTTCTCAATAATGCCAATGTCAACTCAAAGCAAAGACAACAAAGGGAGCCTGAGAAACTGAAAATGACCCAAGCTGCTGCATGGTTGCTTACACAGACAGAACTGCTATAAAGACATCGGATGGGATCAAACGCCTTCTTCCATTTCTGGCTTTGAAATCTCTCCATCTACATAGATTTAAGAAATACACTACTACTCAAGTATGAAGGTGCAAGTTGGAGCATGCCTAGACATACTGTGTTTAAGTACATGTACTGCAGAACGATGTTATTTGTACTGTAAACCAGAGTAAAAGATCCAGTGATTTTATCCTCCAGCAGCTTCTGCTTCACACACACACTCCTACTACATTCCTAAAGCCATTCCACCCTTCTGTCTACAGCTGCACACCACCATGGACATGACTCATTAAAACACCAGTGGAAACAAGCACAAATTGCTATGACTAACTGTGTAATGACCTCCAGTTCACATAAGAACAGTAGGGACTCTTCAGTAATTAAAACTCAGGAAAAGATACCATGTACTCTTCTCTGAATTGAATGACATCTCAACTCATTCATATTTGTTCAGAATGCCCCTGCAGAGATAATGTTACTTACTTTTACCACTTCAGTCATCTGTATGCCCTCAACTTGCTCCATTTTCTTATCACAGCAGAAAAATCTATCCCATTTTTTCTGCCTTTTCGAAATCCATTTCTACTTCTGCACCACATATAGTACTGGTCTTTACAACCAGTTCAAAAAACTCAGACTAGGCACCTCCAATCTTTTTCCTTTATTTTTCTTAACATTTAAGAGTCCCAAAGCCAAAACTCTGTTCTTCAAAGCCCTTCTTAAATCTTCTATTGCCAAGACTCTTACAATGTTGTGAAAGTAGTGGTTAGGCAGCAAGACTACTGATTATCCAAAACAGCCACTGTTTCTACAAACTTTGTTGTACGTGTCTGTTGATTTCAGTTTACAACTCTTTACAGTCGGTCCGTTAGTTGCTGTAATTATTCAGAATCCAGCTCCGCAAATTTTTAAGTATTCAGAAATAATTTAACCTTGCAAAATGAATATGCACATTCCCAAAAGACTGATAGATGCTCAGTAAAATCACAGGCTCTATTAATTAATCTGAAATTTGTGTGAACCTAGGTACAGTTTATTCACAAAGCATGGTTGTCAACTGGTTGATTATGTCTTTCAGAAATTTGTATTTCAACTGAAACACAGGAAAGCTTAATCCTTTGCTTTAGTACTGAGTAAAATGATGGTGGGAGAAAAAACTGTCCTCCCTTGTCTATTCCCTTACCCCAGTTTAAGAAGCTCACTGCATCAAATGCCTCTCTGCATTGGATATTGACAGCGTTAGGAATATATTCCCCTGTAACACCTTAAATTACACTGAGGATGTTCTACTCAATCATTAACACTAATTGATGTCCTGATCCTACAATTGATTTCAATGATACAACTCTGCCCATCCCATATGGCACTTCAGTTTCTCTGCTCAGAAACTGAAGGACTAGGGTTTAATTAATGCCTAATAGTAGAGAGATGGTCTCTTTTTTATCATCTCACTCCCCCGAGATCCCACATGGGCAGGTTTTTGAAAACTGACACCTGTAGCCAGCTTTCCAAAATCTCCATAAAAAGCAAGAACTGAAGCTTTCATTCTGCAGGTCTATGTCAAGCAAGCAAAGACAGCAGATATGACATCAAATGGGAACAAAGGGGGTGAAGAGTTGAGTAGAATGGCACAACAGAAGAATCTAACCCCAACAATGGACAGAGGGTCTGGAAAGGAAAAGCAGACAAAACAAAAGAGAAATAACCCCCAAAAGTTAAAGGATAAGAGGATTTAGTACTACACATAAGCAGAGAACATGAGCTTCCCTTTGCTTACAGAACAGAGCATACCTTCTAGCACAAATATCTACCGGCTTTAGTGGGTAGCTCTGCTTCACCTGCAAGACAGAAGAGGTCAGATTTGCAGACACGTATGTAAACAGGACACAACAGAATAAAGAATGGAAATTCTGTGACAAGAAGCATGAAGCTTTGGCAACATCTAAAGAACCCTTCCTTCTGAAAAATCGTTTGTGTGTGTGTGGATGATGTCAGCAAGATATTCAGTAACCCTAAATTCACTATACTTGCCTTACTCCTATTAAAAAAACACAACCACAAACTCATGAAAACTCCAGTTCAGTTTTTTTGGAAAACAAAACTTAAGAGGAATTTTCAGGTGTTAACACCTGAACTATTTTTATTCCATTTTTACCCTAAAATTTAAAGGTAACTAAAGGTATCAATCTTCTCATTAATCTTGCAAATATTTTCATACCTGAAAAAACTACACTGTATTCTATAAACCCAGATAGTATTATTTACTTTTCTATACATAGGAAGCACATAAAATACTTACTTTAGTTGATATACTCAAATCTTAATCTGATAAAATATTGTTTTAATTCTAAAGACGCACCTAACTATACGCTGTAAATACCCACACAATAGTCATATTAAAAAGTAACACGAGAGAAGTAACCACAAAAAGAAAAGTTTCAGGAACCGAGAATCCAGTTATTGATGGCTTTATACCTCAAGACTAACACCTTGGGCCAAGGTCCTGCATAGGACTGTGAGCCTTCTTATTTTTATGCTGGTGAAGTTACCCTAATAATGTCAGTAGTACTAGTCAAGTTTAAAATCAAACATATTTTTATTTTTCACCTGGACAGTTATGTAAGATGAGGCAAGTATGCAAGTCTCACACAGCTAATCATGCAGAGCCTTGAAAATCATGAATTCTGTAGAGTACGGAACATCCTAAATGACCAGATAAACTAATCTCACTTGGACTCACTTGAGGGAAGGGATGCCATCTGGACGGACCTTGACAGGCTTAAGAAATGAGCCAATACAAACTGCATGAGGTTCAACAAGTCAAAGTGCAAGGTCCTGTATCTGGGCTGGACCAATCCCAGGCACAATTACAGTCTGGGTACAGAGTAGGTTGAAAGTAGCCATAAGAGAAGAACATGGGAGTGTTGATTGATGAGAATCTCAACATGAGCTGGCAGTGCACTCGTGCAGCTCAGAAGTCCAACTGTATCCTAGGATGCATCAAGAGGAGTGTGGCTAGCAGATCAAGAGAGGTGATTCTTTCCCCTTTACTCTGCTCTTGTGAGACCCCACCTCAAATACTGTGTCCAGTTCTGGTGTCCCTACCATAAGAGGGACATAGATCTGTTGGATTGAGTCCAGAAGTGGGTCACAAAGATGATCGAGGGGCTGGAGCACCTCTGCTACAAGGATAGGCTGAGGGAGCTGGGATTGTTCAGCCTAGAGAAGTCTATGGGGGACCTTATAACTGCTTTCCAGTACCTGAACAGAACGTACAGGAAGGCTGGAGAGCAACTCTTCACAACAGTGTCCAGCAACAGAACGAGGGGGAATGGCTTTAAACTGAAGGAAAATAGTTTTAGATCAGATTTTAGGATTAAGAGTCTGAAGTCTAGCTAGACAGCTGGACACACCTATCATACTTTCAGAACTACAGAAACTAAGTATATTCTTAGTGTCTGTATGTAGATACTTAGGGCTAATCTATAACACATATTTTAGTTCACAGGTTATTTGCTGTATTTTCATCTTTTGCAACAGGATTCAGTGAGCACTGGAAAACATTAGAGCTACTGTTTTGTCCATTTCCTCAGTGAAAGAATCAAGCTAACCACAACCTGTCCCTCCACCCTGCCCCATACCCACCAGATCAATTTTTTTCTTAACATTCCTGAATAATAGTAACAAAAAAAAATCGGACATGAACAGTTCAAGTTTGAGATTTTGGCAGAATTCAAAGAAGCTGTTATGCCTTATCTACTTATAAAAAGGAATAGTTTGTAGCCACATCAATAACTGAAGTAGCGTTGTAGCTACAATCACATTCAGGACTTTCAGCATGCCAGGAATTCACAGGGCTTGAGAACACAAAATCAAGACAGGAGAAAGAATATTAAAATTATAATCTGTAGTTATGACTTTATGCTTCTAAGCATATAGAAAGTTAAAAGTAAAGCTTTAAAACAAAGAGGAAAAAAAGGTTCTAAATCTGACCACCAGATAGGTCAGAACCTGTCATGAACAGTGATAGAACAAAGCATCCAGAGGATTATACATCATTTAGAGAACTGCATGAAGTATTTTCATTTGAAAAGCATAGCCGTGGTCTTTATCAATGACTCTATTTTTGAAATGTCAATATAGACAAAGAATGTAATTTCAACAAAAAGTTGTCTTTGCAAGTGGAAGAGATGAAATGGCTACTGGAAAGATGGCTAATAAAGAAGAATTAAAGCAGCATATATTCACAAACATCCTGTGTGACAGGAAACAGCCAGTGTAAATTAATGTCAACTTTGTTTGAAGGCTTTAATTAGCATGAAAGCTTAGAGTGATCATTTCAGCAGATGGTGTACTTCAACACTTCCTAGGGGAAGGCTCAGCAGAAGGAAGATAGTGATTTAATGTAAATGTATGACCACACAGTTACTCTTAAAATATCCAGAGATCTATTCTTCAAAGAGTGCCTACACATACAGTGCAAGAACAAAACTAACTCTTCTTTCTTTCCATCAAATGCTAAATTTCTCATACATGTACTTTATCAGTCAAGTGTCTTTTCTAAAAAGTCTGAGTTGGACACACATGAAACACTAAGGGCTTCAAATAGCCATGTTACTCTACAAACTGCATAAAAATTATCAACCTTATTTGCAAGAAACTGTGTCTAGCTCTGATTTTACTACTGTGCTAGATTATCCATCCTGAAATTTCCATTACATTCCTTCAAAGCATCATGAAGAGGGGAGAGGGGAAAAAAAAAAAAAAAACAAAACACAACAACAAAAACAAAACCAAAACAAAACAAAAAACCAACAAGGCCAACTTTGTGCAAATTTGGATCCTATTTGGGGCCTCTTGACAGTTTACCATTTCACACCAGTGCAGTTAGGAAACTGAATTTCACTTAATTTTGCTGCAAAGCCTGTTTATTTCAACAGGAATATGCACTAGGGTTTTTTTTTTCTATTACTTTACAAGAAATAGCTGTTATTGAGAAAGGAGTAACCTTTTTATTTCCTTCACTATGCTTTAAGCTGATTGTGAAGATCACATTTTTATTAGCCTCATTCTCTAAGAACAGAATGTTGAAACTATCACACCACTTACATCATTTCTGTCCCCACAAAACAACTTTAGAATTAACAACCCACTTGGCAGTGTGGTATGAAAAACAGATTTACAATTTCAAAATTTAAGTGGCTAGAGGCAGCAGAGGGAATGACT
This sequence comes from Megaceryle torquata, assembly GCA_024611175.1. Classification (NCBI taxonomy): domain Eukaryota; kingdom Metazoa; phylum Chordata; class Aves; order Coraciiformes; family Cerylidae; genus Megaceryle; species Megaceryle torquata. Next base: position 16,737 of record JANIJG010004986.1, on the reverse strand, counting down.
TCCTCCATGACAACTTCCTAAGAGGAAGATTGCAGCACAAGGTTCAAAATTTATCAGTTGGAGAATGCACATGAGAAGTAATGCTATGAACATCATAACCATGGCAAAAAGTCTTTGTTGATGTTTGTCCCATACTAAGTACTGAAGAATACATGTAGCAGCACCTATGAGTAGGGAACAGATTTTTGCGCAGCTTGTAAAAGCCCTAATTTCACACACCACCCAAACTGGAGGAAAAAACTTCAGACTATGTCTTAATCATAGAATTTTCTGGTTGGAAGAGACCTTTAAGATCATCAAGTCCAACCATTAACCCAGCACTGCCAGATCACAGCTACACTATGCCTCTAAGTGCCGTACTTACATGTCTTCAAATACCTCCAGGGATTGGGACTCCACCACTTCCCTGGGCAGCCTGTTCCAGGACTTTACAACCATTTTGGTGAAGAAATTTTTTCCTAATACCCAACCTAAAACTCCCCTGGCACAACTTGCAGTTGTTTCCTCTTCTCCTATCGCTTGTTACTTAGGAGAAGAGACCAACCCCCACCTCGCTACAAACTCCCTTCAGGTTGAGAGTGACAGGTTCTCCCCTCAGCCTCCTTTTTTCCAGGCTAAACAACCCCAGCTCCCTCTCATAAGAAATGTGCTCTAGACCCTTCACCAGCTTCACTGCTCTTCTGTGGACATGCTTCAGCACCTCTATGTCCTTCACAGAAAGCAGTAGTAGGAGGGGCCAAAAATGAATGCACCATTCAAAGTGCAGTCTCACCAGGGCTGAGTACAAGGGGGTGATCACTGGCCTACCCCTGCTGGCCACACTGTTTCTGCTATAAGCCAGGATGCCATTGGCCTTCTTGGCCACCTGGGCACACAGCTGGCTCACATTCAGCCAGCTGTCAACCAACACCCGCAGGTCCTTTCTGTCAAGCAGCTTTCCAGCTCCTCTTCCCAAAGCCCGTAGCATTCCATGAGGTTATTGTGACTCAAGTGCAAGACTCCACACTTGGCCTTGGTGAATCTCATCCTCCTGGACTCAGCCCATAGATCCAGCCTGTCCAGATCAATACGTAGATCCTCCCTACCATCAATCAGATCAACACACCCCCCTCACTCGGTGTCATTTGCAAACTTACTGAGGGCACCCTTGATCCCCTCATCCAGACCAATGATGTTAAAGAGAACAGGACCCAGTACTGAGCCCTAGGGAACACCAGTTGTGACTGGACACCAACTGAGTTTAACTCCATTCACTACAACTCTTTGGGCCTGGCCCTCCAGCCAATTCTTTACCCAGTGAAGTGTATATCCATCCAAGCCATTAGCAGCCAGTTTCTCCAGGAGACTCATGTGGCAGACAGTGTCAAAAGCTTTACTAGAGTCCAGGTAGACAACATCCACAGTCTTTCCCTCATCCACTCAGCGGGGAACCTTGCCATAAGAAGGAGATCAGGTTAGTCAAGGAGGACTTGCCTTTCAGAAACCTGTGCTGACTGAGCCTGATCACCTGATTGTCCTGATGGCACTCAAGATGACCTGCTCCATAACCTTCCCTAGCACCGAGGTCAGACTGACAGGCCCATATTCCCCCAGATCCTCCTTCCACTCCTTGCAGATGGCTGCCTTATTTGCTAACCTCCAGTGAACTGGAACCTTCTTGGCCAGGACTAGTTAGCCCAGTTAGCCAACACTTCTGGTAAATGATGGAGAGTGGTACTTCTGCCTGGTCCTTCAGTACCCTTGGATGGATCCCATCTGGCTCCAGACTTGTGTGTACCTAAGTGATGTAGTAGGTCACTCTTAGATTACGGGAGCTTCATTCTGCTCCCCATCCCTGTCATACAGCTCAGGTGGCTGGGCCTTACTATTAAAGACTGAGGCAAAGACATGTGGTACCTTTGAGCCTTTACCTCATCCTAGGTCATTATCTTTCCCCCCTCACATCCAATAGAAGATTAAGATTCTCCTTAATCCTCCCTGTGCTGTTCATGCATTTTTAGAAACATTGTCTTTTATGGCAGTCACCAGATTTAAATTCTAGTTGGTGTTTGGTGTAATTTTCTCCCTACACAACCTCAGGGAATCTTCATAGTCTTCCTGACTGGCCTGTCCCTTCTTCCATAGGCCACAGACTTTCCTTTTCTTCCTGACTTCCAGCCAAAGCGCTCTGTTCAGACAGACCAGTCTCCTTCCCCACTGGTTCATCTTATGGCACACTGGGACAACGCGCTCCTGTGCCTTAAAGATACCCCTCTTGAGGAATTCCTTTGCTCTTCAGGACTGCCTCCCAAGGGAGTCTGCCAACCAATCTCCTAACTGGGTCAAAGTCTGCTGTCCGTAAGTCCAGAGTGGCAGTTCTCTTTCAAACACCCTTCCTTAGTTGGCTCTCTCATCAGCTGTGTCAGGAAATGATCTTCCACACACTTTAGGAACCTCCTAGACTGTTTCCTCTATTGTATTTCCAGAAAATATCTGGAAAGTTGAAGTCCCCCTACAAGACACTATAGTTATCAGCTGCCAGACACTCCAAGAAGCAATTATTTGCTCTGCTATCTGATGCAATCATACTGCCTCATGAAACAGCAGAACATCAATACTGGAGACTACTTCTGCTTTGTAATATTTTTGCAAAAGATTCTTTGCAAAAATCTTTTCTACTCCATTATATTTTTTCAACAGCCCTCAGATATTCTTTGCATCTCTATAATGAAGAAACATTTAAGTTGGTTTGTATCTTACCAGACCCACAGACACAACTACTACCTTAACCCAATACTATGTGGGTACTGTTAACATCCAGCTGAAATGGTGTAGAATGTCAAAATTGGTCTTTGGCAGCTGCCTTCATCACTACACTCAAACTTGTTGTGACAGTGCTAATTCTTCATTGCTTTTAGGTCTTCTTTATCTGAGGAATATTTGGCTGCATTAATGAAAAAGCATGAAAATGTCTCAAGTCCATTAAAATGGAATGTCAGTCAGGGAAAACCATAGTCATCCAAGTGGACAGGTAGTTCCAAGTAACACCATTTCTTCTTTTAATCCAATGTAAATTCAAACTTGTTCTTTTAACAACATGAGACTATGACTCATCATCTCTTATTTTTTTCCCCAAACATAGGTACAACAAATTTTCCTAATAAGGACCACAGACCTGTGATGTGCTTGGTCACAGAAAAATTGAAGTGAGTTTGATATTTCCAGTATTCATTTATTTGAAATTAAATATGCCATGTAAGAGAGTCTAAAATTACATAAACGATTGAGCTAGCATTGCCTGTGAAAACTAGAGACAGTGAGGAAAGAATCTTTTACCCTTCCCATAACACTATTATAAAAAAGAAACAATAACTATTCTACTTCCCTGGAACAGATACTAGTGAAGATAGCTGCCCAAGAGCATGAATATCAGCATAATAAAATGAAGCATTTGATATAGCAAATACAGACAGTACACTTTGTGTCAGCAAAAAGGACAAGAAAGATGTCTGGGCTGACCCCATTCTTCATCCACACAAGTTTGAAACATTAATAACTAAAAAAACCCCTTGGAAATACTAGGTTTTCTTATGGCAGACATAAGATGCAGACCAAGAAAAGACAATTGGTTCTAGCAACAGATACACATTTGAACAATTTTTCTTTTAAATAAAGGTATCATAAAGTGAAGCAAATTAAACGAAGATAACCCGAGGACCAGGTGCCAAAGGGAAATTCCAATTGTGCTTTATTTAGTTTTAATCATCAACATCAGATAATAAAGAATATTACACACAAGCAGCTTTACAATTTTACAATAAAACTAATTTTCAAGAACTTTCAAGATCTCACCTGCTTCTAAGTTTAGTCATTTGATTATTGCTAAAAGACTCTAAAAATCAGATACAAGCTTTCTCAAGAAATAAACTCCCCTCCCAAACTAACTAGCACAGGTACCCACTCCAAAACCAAACAGAAGACAACGCAACTTTGTTGTATTCAAAGTTGACATAGTAATTTCTTTGTTTTCAGAGGTGACTACCAGGTTTGAAGAGACTTTACCTCTTGTGTGTTTTGTTGGCCATTTTTATTTTCCCTGAAACTGCATGAATTAGTTACCACAACATTAGAAGAGTGCTTTTTTACATCGGAACTTTTTTTTTCCATTTTAATCCAGAATATATTAGAAATTCCAAGACGACATACTATTTCTGGTCATACAGATGTAAAAAACTTGACAGAATATAAATCCTACAAATAAATTACTACACATACATTTCATCTTGGTTGCAGAGTAATGCAATTAGGTAGCTGTAATAAGAAAAATTTCTGGAAATCAGCAAAGTTCCATTAGGGAATGACACAATTCATTATCTTTTTCCTATTCTTCTTGCTTCGCCTTATTTTTTTTCCCCCACACACAAAATTGTGTATTGTGTCTTTCCACAAAATTGTGATTCTATTATTCATTTTGAATTATTGAAAATGTTATAGTTATGGTTTCTTATATTAGAATTAATCAAGCTATGACATGTTCAGTATAATTCATGCCTGCATGAACACTGTAATACTAATGACTGGTCCACTGACATCAAACACAGCACTTGGGTTGATCATGAAAAAGTTTGATTAACATGTTCATTCACACTTTTAATTTTTGTAAACAGCATTATAGCAATGAAAGACAGAATTACTCCTGAATAAGAATGCCCATGTAATGTTAGAATATTTCACAAGTTCCTACACTGAAATAAAAAATTACAGGGCTTTTTTTTGATAAAAGTCCGATAAGGTAACATGGACCTCCCTATACTATTAGTCCCAACTAATTTCAACGTGACTGTAAGCATTAGAATATATACCTCAGCATATATGGCAGAGTGCTTACCACAGGAAAATTAGACCTGTTGTCTTTTAAGTACACTAATGAAAGGTGCAGAGTCATCCCAAGAAGACTCAAAAAATTAAATATTTCCTGACTGTCAAGTTGGTAGTGTCCCCTGTAATACAACTGGGCTGTCAAGAGCAGAATGCATAAAGAACCATTTATAAAAATTAGGGAAAGTAAAAATTAGGAGCTGCTACTGTAGCATTTCATGTGTGTTTTAGAAAAGCAATTGGAAGGTCAAACACAGGAAAACCACTTGCTGCTACAGCTCAAGAGACAATAATTCTATTAACAGGCTGCACTAATATCATCCTTTGAAACTCTTATTTTTTCAAAAGCAACAAGTTTTGATTCTGACCTGGTAGAACTTCTTGACATTTTCCTCTTAAGCATTCTGTTCTTACTCCTATTGCTTGTACAAAAGCGTTCTTCACAGGACGAGGAAAGTTTATCAGCTACAAGTATAAATCTATTTAATATGGAGGCTTTGGTCTCTCAAGAAAAGAAAACATCTCTACAAATCACGTTTAGTAACTGCTCTTGAGAAGGAAGACGTAAAATAAAACTTGAGTGTATACCACCATATTCTTTTCTGTGGCAGCAGCCTTGGCTGCTTGCATTCTCTAAAAGTGTGCAAATCAAAGAAACAAATTATGTTAAAAAGCCAGTTCATGTAAGCAGGTACATCTCAGAGATCAGTGACAGAGGAATACTAAACACACCGAAGCCCTTTCTTCTTATGAAATGAATAAAGAGAAGAAAGACTTATTTTTGAGTAAGAAGAAAGCTTGATCTTGTATGCTGCAAGCAAAGAGCATGCAAAAACCACTCGATAGAAACAATCCCACACAATTAGAACTGTTTTTCATTTTTGTTCTTTTAACTGATCCACTGCATTATACTGCATTTTTCTTGTGTTAGTTGGATATTTTTTCCCATTTTGTAGTCCTCAGTATCAGAACGAAAAAAAAAAAAAAAAAAACACACCACAACCCCACAAACACCACACAACTAACCAACCAACCAACCAAAAGATTCCCAAAAGAAAAAACTAGCTAGAAGAGTAGAATTCTTTCTTAAGTGTCATGGATACAATAATCAGGAAGTCAGGCCAGAATAATAAACAGGGATAATTTGCCATTTGCTCAGTGTATGATGGGTTCCACCGAGTCTTCAAGGAAAAAGAGCTCACGTGTAGCTCTAGGTTGGAGGCAGCTGGAACAACACTCTCTCCTTTTTCTCCATATAAGCATTGATCCCAAAACACCGAGTTTGAATAGTTTGACTTGGTTAAAACTGCTCTGTTAGAACAGTGCAAAGGGTCATTTCAAAGCAATTCAGTGGCTTTTAAATATTCCTCCATGGGAACAGTACATGCAATACTAGACATTTTAAACATGCAGAGGCAAGATCTAGTGCTTAAAAATTATTTTTTAGAACCACACATGTCAGAAGAAAGAATAAAAATCCAAATCACTAGATCCCACAAAGAGTGGTACAGAAAGACATTTTAAACAGGCATACGTATTTATTTATCAGGCCATATAGTGACTGATCTTATTACAAGAGAAAGTTTATTTTGAAGCCTGGTCTATTCGTTAAGTCAATAAAGAAACTCAGAATTTCTGAAATCTATGCATTACATTCATTTTTCTGTTTCCCCATCCTGGAGAAATTTTACACTGTTTTTTGTTTGGCTTCTTCCATAAAACCTACATTGGGGGGGGAGGGAAATCAACCTCTGTTAGAAAGCAGAGTTATAATAAACAAGTGCACCTATAATGGTATATTGAGAGGTCTAGAAAAAAACATGATTCCTATGCAACAAACCTGTAAATTAAGGGTTTACAAGGTACCTGGCATGGAGTTTGTTGCTCTTCCTATTCTGCAGAGGATACTCTTCTACAACATCCTGTACAAAAGGTGGCTGCTGCCAGGGTGTTCTGGTGTACGGCAGTGTTCCCATGTGGCTAAACACATCACAGGACCTAGTGGGAATTGTCCCCTTCTTCTTTCTGGGGAGAGTGCCATGGATAGAGATGTCTTGAAAGGAGTCTGAGCGATGCTCAGTTGGCGAAGGTTTAGTGGTCAAAAGGTCCATGGAAGACGCTAATGAGAACTGGTGGCTCACTGGGCCATTTCTGGGAAGACTTGAAAATTTTCCTGCAGCTATCATTTTTAGTTCTGGAAAAACAAAACCAAGATTTATTATAGTACATCAATCATCAAAGACCCCACTTTAATTGAAATTAAATAGCAAGACTAACAAAGGCATCTAGAACTGAACTTCTGCTTTGCCTTGAGGCAGATACCTCATAATGGAGCCTGTGTTATAACCCTGTCACATTGCTCCCAATTAATTGCACATCAAGTACACATGTGTATTAACTTTTATACATGTGAAAAGTCACAACAAAAAAACCCAACCAATTTGGACACACGTCCCTAAGCAATCCCACATTTTTATCCACAAAGTTCCTCCTCTTCACTCCTTCACATCCTCTTCCGAGTCAGACATCAACTTAAAATTGTTAACAGAAAGCAAGGTTTTAAGAACATTTTGACAAGTACACCCTACAGCTTAGTTTGGAAGAATATACTTCTAGACCCAGTAGCTGGCACACTGTGAGGAAAAAAATATTTCTAAAGAGTCTTGCTCAAGTAACAAATCCAGCAGAGAGCTGGTCACATATTTCTAACAGGCTGTAAACTAAAGGGCTCTACCCAAGAGATAAGGGCAGGAGCAGATTACTGAAATTCTCTTCTTCAGCATGCACAGCCTCCTGGCTCAAATCGTTGTTGACAGTAGGGATTTACATAGCTGTCAGTCTCTTGTACAATCAATTACAGCTTGTGGTACAGTACAGGGTTTTCTGTTATCACGAGCAAAAAACTTAATGAGACAAACACTTCAGACACATTAACAGATTGCTGTTGTGTTCCTCAAAAAAATACAGCGTTGTGTTCACTATATGGTGTTACATTGCAGAAGACAAGGCTGCCTTATCCTATCCAGTTGTACTAGCCCACAAAAGCCACTCTGTTAAATATACATGCAGGTCAACCAGTCCTACATTATTTACCTAGCCAGTAGTCAAATAGGTGCTTCCTATAAAACCTGAAAAAGCCACAGAAGCAGCAGAGATTGATATGAAATCAGAAAGCAGAAGAGCTTTTGGAAATAACAGTTATGGACAGGGAGAATCTGTTCTGACCTTGGCCAAGTTTCAAGATAAAAAAAATCAGAGTAGCACCCCGAAGGCCCAGCAGCCTGTAAGTCAGCTGCTTACAGCTGCACAAGAATTATTCTGGTTTCAGGGAATGCACAGGTGTTGCATGGAAAACAGAGCTGCCTCTATAGTCCTCCTGCTCCCCTCTCCAGTCTCAGCATCACAGGTACTATCAAAGTGCTGCTGCACTGAAGCTACTGTTACTTCTGCTCAGAGGTTATCATAACAGGCTTAGTTTTACAGTAACACTAAACTGATCTCAAATTTATGAAAGAATTCTGCTATTTCCTGTCAGCTGCATTGCAGGGATTCACAGGCTGGATAAAGTCTCCAGCCTTCCACAGAAATTCCTTCCCACTTCTCACTTATTGAAGGTCCTACAATAAATACTCATTAATTACAGATGATAAATAATATTTCACTGTTCTTCTTTTTAATCTTCAATTTGCCAAGGCTCTGTTTGAGCACAGCTACTATGAAGCCTTTGGAAATGGCATGTCTGCCCAGAGACAATCTGTTTGACTTTGGTCAGGATTCTCATTGAAAAGAGTAGAATTGAGAAGTTAAGACCACCTGACATTTTTAGTTACACAGATCCAAATATAATTGGAAACCTAAAGCCAAACCCCACTCACAAAAAAATCTGCCATAAATTATCACATGGGCCCTCAATGTGAAATGCTACATTGCCTACACATTTACCATGTGGTTTGAAGACACGGTTCCCACTGGCTAGTATTTAAATTATAACAAAATTATTTTCAAATAATAATAAAAAAGTTCTGTAAAATCAGTTTTTCATTACAATTGTTCTGAGCAAAACAAATGGTCCAGAGATAGGAAGATCTAAAATGCAAAGCTCTAACCTCCTATAGCTGAAGCAAATTGAAAGAGCTTGTTTCCAGTAAATTCAGCTTTATTACTAGAGAGGAATGATAAGAATTACTTACAATAGAGGAAGAAAAAAAAATCCCAAAACTTCTTAGAATTCATACAATCATTTGACAACTCAACTTTGTGTTTACTGTAGTAAGGCAACAAACAGCATTTATAGAGTCTGAAAAACTGGAGGCTAGCTTTCCCATATTGTACAAAAGTTGTTATTCTCCTTTTGGAAGCTGCTGAGATTCTGTACTTAATCATATTTTCTTATTAGTTTATAAGAAACACCTCCAAAACTCTAAATTCTGACTATTTAAGGGCAGGTATCCAGTCAGAGAGATTGTCCTTAGCCTTTCCTGCAAGATTACCACCATTATGCCAAAATGGAACACATGACATTTCATGCAAATCGGTAAACCAAGCAAGTATAAGCACAACCGATGAAAGCTTTGGTTTAATAGCTGATACCAGATGAGTACACAAAAGGCTTACAACGGCAGTGAACTGTCAACCCCTTCTTGTCTGAGGAAACACAGAAAGCTGAGAATTCCCTCTCCTAACCAAACCATAGGATAATTAGTGTACCATCCAGTAGGTTTCCAATCCAACAGCCTGAGAATTTTCAGCTAATAAACAGTGACCCTCTAAAGTACACATTCTTCATTCAATGTCCCCTCCTAAGCCCTTAAGAAAGCAAGCCAAACACTCTCAGTTACATCCTAATCATTTCATCTTTTAAGCTATTCTCAGTAACATCCCACGATTTACAAATTCAGTACCTAATCCTCAAATTCACACCTGCGGTTTGTTTTGAGGAATCAAGTTAGAGTTCTGATGTTAGTATGAAATACCTCATGTTCAAGAACTTGCAAGACACTTAGCACAGTTACGTGTGTACAGAAGCTCTGATAATATTTCGAGCAAAACCCCTCAAAAAAAAGCAAACCAAAATCAAATAAACCCAAACCCCAAAACAACAGGTCTGCTAACTTCTACCCAGAAATTTATCTGCTTGCCTATGTGCTGCTGTACTATGTATTCCTCATAAATGTAAACCAAGAACTACAACAATCAGCTAAGTTAACAGAAGTCCGGCCAAACTATCCATACATTTTTTCTTGCATTGAATGTAAAGTAAACACTTCAAGGAGGGAGCCTCCTCAGCTGAAGACACTGAAATATCTTAAATACTTCAGCATATGATACAAAGAATGTTTGACTTTACTAGATATAGAAACTCCAAAAGTTTTACTCCATATGAGACAGTGTGCTTTGAACATCTGCCATCATGCAATCAACAATGGAAATGGTAGAAACTATAGAACAACAGCCCAAAAGGAACTGGAATTTAATTTACACATTTCTGTTTGTCAAAATGCAGTATCTAACAGAACAGAGCACTTTGGAAGGCATACAAGTTTCCCCTAACTATATGCAAACAAGATTGACTTATGCCACTATAATGTTAAAAATGCTAGGTGAATTTACTGTTACATAGAGAGTCACTTTTCTCTTTCTTCAGCCTGTAATTTGGGAAAGTATATGGGAATGGAATTAGCAAGAGTCAGACTGTGATGGCATGAAATGCTTCCAGACAACTTTTGATCTGTTCTAGATTTTTGTTATGAATGAAGGAACACAGAGAAGTCTTTAAACGTGTAATTTAGGAAAAGAGTATAAGAATGGACACAGAATAAAATACATATCCCGTGGACAAGACCAAACAAGCACCAAATTCTGATCCAACGGGGTATGCATCTCTTCACACCATTGCTCAAAACAATGAGACAAATAACCTTTGCTTCCCCAAACTGACGTACAAAATACCCTTCTAATCATGCCCTCTTGGCTTTGGGATACAATTACAAACTTTCTGGCTCAGCTTATCTTCGTGGAAACTTTCTGATGTTCACACAACCTGAAGCTTCTGACGGTTCATTGAACCTGATACAGGTACAGGAATAAGCGCCCCTTCCATACCACAACTAGTGGCAATAACTGCAAACAAACAAGCAATTTCAGAGTTCCAATCCAGACTTGAGCTAATCTCAAAACTCTGAGGTATACATAACCAGTTTTGGACATTAAAAAATTCATGCTTCTCTCAAAGTCTTACTGATCTGCAGTCTGGGTGAATCTCCCCGTTAGATCAAACTCTCTTAAGTCTATACCTGGTGGTATAATATCACCAATGCTATAATACTTTACCCAAAGTCTTATTGTGTCTATCTTTCTATACACTATGAAGCTAAGAGGGCTTGAACGTGGTTTAATACATCCAACTGAAGAACAATTGCCTTATGTTCTCAGGTCTTTACAAGGCGGAATCAACTTTTGTGAAAACTCTAAGTACTTTTGACACAGCAAATCCTCTCACAACCTCCTCCCACCCACCTGGCCTCCCTCCCTCAAACAGTCAATTATGAGTGGGAAGATACATTACTCATTTCTCCTTGCTAAGTTATTTGGCGCATTTGTATGCCCTAAGCAGATGCACACAATAAATAATAAAAGTGATCATTAACCTTAATGGTGAAGAAAGTAAAGTTCAGGACAAAAATTTCCTCAGATTTAGTTCTTGGGTAATAAGAGAATAAGTTAGGGAAAAAGAAAAAGCATGAGTGAAAAGCCACTACAGTTAACATATCATAAGAATACAGTTAAAACTACAGCCACTAGACACTGGAGGTAAATTTCCTGTTGTCTCCCTAGAAGCAATGTAGTCTTCTTCATTAGCATAACAAAAAGGAGAGGATTCCTGCTCCCAAAATGGCTTAGAAGGCATTTTCTACAAACTGCATTTTCCCCCTAAAAAAAAAAAGTAAACTGATATGTTCATTTCTATAGCAAACAGATCACAGGACTTCTAGAAGAGTATTAAGGTTCAAGAAACTACAGCCTGTTACAATATATAGATTGAGAAAGCATATGTAATAGTTCAAAGGCTTTAAGCTACCATGAGAAAAAAACATGAGTCTGTCAAACATCAAAAACTCCCCACAAGATTACAGTCAGGTCAATGCTTCCAAGGGGTCTTGAAATGCTATCAAAATGTTCATGCTTAATTTCTCTCTCTTTATACATGTCATACAATTTCCATCCCCCGTGCACTGTAACTCAACAAACGGTATTTTTAACTATTATTTCTCAGACAACAGAAACCACACAGGCCAGGATAAATTATATCTGAAGTTTCTCTGTTTCGGGATGAGAGAAAAACTCCACACTTCTCTACATGAGTTTTCACACACAGACAGCTACAAAAAAATGCCATGAAGAAGAGATCACTGAAGAGGGTTCACTAACAAATAGAGACCTCCTCATCTGGCCTTACTATGAAATTATCTCAGAGATAAAAATGCCCAATCAGTTAGCTCAGTAATCCTGAACAGTATGAAACCTTGACTTGAAATAAAATGTTCTCTCCCTGTTTTGATGACAGAAATAGAGGGTTTCAGTTAGATTTGACTGTAACCTTGGTGTTTTTCAGCTACTGTTTCAAAATACAAGCTTTTGTTCGTCCTCAGAATAGGAAGTAATTTATTATTTTGCCTGCTTCTCTGTTCCCTCGATGTTACTGAAAAAAACCACAAAACAAGGCACTCTAACAGAAAATAAAGTATTAAAAAAAAAACCTTTTCAGCAAGAAGTATGCACTTAATTATTTTGAACTAAAACCCGACTTACAAATTCAAGCAGAAAGAAGAGGTTTTATATGTTCCTCTAACTGACAAGAAACATCCCCTCGCAAAAAAAAAAAAAAAAAAAAAAAAAAAAAAAGAAAAAAAAAGGAAAAAAACCAACCCAACAAACAAAACAAAAACGACACAACATTTCTCTTCTCTCTACTAAATGAAATATCTCAGTACCTCCGGTACACCAGTGTATTACACTCAAAGAACATTTAACAGATTTCGATAGGATTCATTCCTACAAAACCTAAGCATTGGATCAAGCGTCTCGGCAGTTCCTGCCACAGCATTTCTAGCTGTCCACAAGTCAAGCGCCGCCAGAGTCTGGGCTCGCCCTGCTGCTCTGTCTGCTCCCTGCCCCGATAGAGATGGAGGGACAGAGACACGCTCGCACATACACACAAAACCAACTTTTCATTCTCTGCCCGAGAGGGCAACGCTGTCCCACAGTTACCAGTCTGATCACTGCTGCTTCTTTCTAGGCTTTCTGGGGATCTGTTGGAGATTTTGTCCCGCCAAGCGATCTCCTGGCAGAAAGTCCCGTCCGAGTCCCTCGGTGTTTCGGAGCCCCGAGGGCGGCGGAGCCGAGGGGAGCGGACAGCCGGGCAGAAGGGAGGGGTGGCCAGAGGCCGGACCTGCAACACCAGCGGTCCGGAGCGCTTCCAGTAAACGAACTGGAACGTTCTCGGGAAAGCCCAAGGTAGGGCCGTGCCGCGGTAGGACCCGCCACGTACCACACCAGCCCGCCCTAAGGATGAGCAGTTCGCGATAGCTAAACTAAGGGTGAATCAGCCGGATTCACCCTTAGCGCCTTATCGCTCACTGGCCCGAGCCGGGACGTGGTTCCGCGACTCTCCCGTTTTCATCCCAGCAAATGAGACCGACTCCCGGGCGCCACTCACCTGGCGAGCGCGGGGAGGTGGCGCCGGGCCGGCCCCTGCAGCCCCCCGCGGCCGTGCGCTGCGTGCAGCAGCTCAGGCACCGCCGCGGCCGCAGGCGCTCTGAGCAGCGCAGCCAGCGCCGAGCCGTGATTTACGGCTCTCCAACCACACCCCTCGGCGGGCTGCTCCGGCTGAGCCTCGCCGAACCCCCGGCACGCAAGCAGTTTACGTGCAGTGACCTCCCCGTGCCCTTTTCCACAGATTTAAGACCTTGACTTCCATTACTTCGCCTCACAAATTAGCGCTACAGCAAAAATTAACAGGTCTCTACATCCACCCTGTTCACGAACGATTCAGAGCCTATTACATACTTTAGATACACAATTAATTTACCTACGTTAGCAGACTTCCCCCTCGTCCTACCATGTTACATGAAGTTATCTGTGCAACAGGTTAGCGGGATAAAACGCATTTTCAAAACAAAGGGTCAAATGTCTGTAAAGGATCGAGAGCTATTGACAGAATAGATGGCTAGTTAACCTTTTGTAAAGCAATCAGATAATTATAGACAGAACATTTTTAACAAATTACCTCAGGCCCCTTCGGCTGTACCGCTGACTCAGCCAACGGGCTTTTGTTTAAATTTTTCTTTACCATTGTACTCGGCTCTTTCCTGTCGGCTCAGTCTTTCAGGCTGCCTGGCCAATTTCTCTGGGTTTGCCACAGTTATTCCAGTTGTCTAAAGCAATTTTGATAACACTGTTCCTTCCCTCTTATTGGAATTCATAAGCTAACATTTTGCAGACCTCTTCACAGCTATCTATTGGCATTAGCTTCCCAGAGGCAAATATTTCTCTGCCTAACCAAATATTTAATTGATTTTGACATGAAATAGTTGATCCCTAGTAGCTGTACAGGACTTGTTTTGGGAGATCCTCTTTCACGCAATATTTTCATTTTGTACTAATGTTCAATCCTTTCACTGTCTTTTCCATTTTCACCAAGACTAGCTTTAATACACTTCTGATGGATCTACTTCAGAGCCTGATTACATGATGTTGCTGAAATTGTGGTCCTAAACTCTAAATGATAACTGTCATTAAAGACCAGGTTATTCATTTTCTAAGACCTCTAAGTATTATCAAACCAATCATTAAAAATAAATTAAACTATGGTATTATCACTCTACACATCTAAGCTACAACCAATGTAGGACTAAAATTCCACATGGTGTCTTAAAATAGTGACATCTCTAGGTACTGTATAGAGCTCTTTGCTCTATACATATAGAGCTCTTTGCTCTTTGTAGTCTGGGCTTTTATGCATTGTCCAGAGCACTGAATTTTGTAATCTAAGCGATCTAAAATATCTTACAGCAAAATTATTTATTTTCTTGTTTGTTTTTTTTTAAATCATAGAATGGTTTGTGTTTTAAGGGACCTCATCTTCAGAAGCAATTCAAGATAGAAACAGCACTGGACCTTCCCTTGAAGTGTAGCTAGAGCTTAAAAAAGCATTTAGCTCATCAAGAAAAGCTTCTGCAACATACATGATGGCTAAACAAGTAGGTATTGGCACAGGAAGGTTCTTAGAAAAGTCTGGAAATTTTCATGCCTATGAGTAGAATCTTTGCATAAGAAAAGTTCAAGTGAGATGAAGTTTAGTGTAAAATAAGAGAGAAAAATAAAGGCAGAGAGCTCTAAAATATATAGTGAGGGAAGGAAAGGAGACAGAAGATTAGGAAATACAACAGACCAAGGTAAAGGAAGCTCACACTGGCAATTGTGATTGGTGGTACTCCCCTGCCCATAGCACCCCCGCTTTGTTTTCTCAAGGCAGGCACGAGCAGTAGGAAAGCGTTACCACTTGGTATTGCCACACACCTTTTACAATAACAACTTCCAAAACAGAAAAGTTGAGATAAATGTGAAAACAGTTTCCAAAACGATTCATTCACTGATGCTAGACAGAAGTCACCACTTGGGGCATATTGGTGGTACTCTCACATAACCTTCTCCCCCGAAATTAGAGAAAATTATCATATTGATGCAGAACAGAACCTTGAAGCTAAGATCTAAATTCAAACCAATTTCACATAAAAGGAGGTCTAAATGCATAACAAAAAGTCACTCCAATCTTTTTGCAGTTAAGTTTTTCCCCAGATGCGATGACATTTGAGCTACACATGAACTAGGAAAGCTAGCAAATCTTGAATAGCTGGTGGCACTCCGCTTTTTTTCATTGCCAGTTGCACAAAACCAGGTGAGTATTTGATAGATTGATAGATAAAACAGAGAGGTACCATAAATGTTTCAGGCACACTGACAGATTCTAGAACTTCACTGCCACAAGTAACAATCTACGTAGATTTCCCATAGAATATTTCAGGCACAATCATTCTTCAAAATATATCTGGAGAATGGAGGGGAAGAGGAAGAGGAGGAGAAATGAACCAAAAAAACCCAACACAACACACTGTGATCCCATCTTGGACATCAACATTCCTGTGGAAGTAAAATGGAATTATGGTGAGAATACAGAAAGAGGAGTTGAGCTATCTGGATTATATTTTCAGTTCCAGCATTCTAACCCCCTTTCTCTATGACCTACACTTAACATTTTTGTAACATTCATTAGAGTAGTAGATATTTTTCACAGGAAAGACAGTATAGTGCTTTATCAGCTTGTTAAGTGGAAGATGCTACAGAAGAGCACAGTATTATCTTCCTCATTGCATAAAGGAAAATGTCTTGCTTCTCCATCTAAACCGTACATCCCACAGTTCAGGTAAAAGACATCTAAAATCATGCCAAAAACTCAGATCAGGTAGCATACAAAATTATTTCTGTTGGCTGATTCAAAAAATTCAGGACATTTTCAAAGCCTGTAATTACATGGGAAGGAATGTCATGCTTCATTGTCATGTTTTATGAGTAAGAACCAGCAAAGAAGTAGTAACTTCCTTAGTAACGTGATGGCATGGTAAGTAATAGGACTGGTAGCTGGGCAGCCCTGCATAAACTGTGATTACTCTTGCATGAGTCATTACATCCTTTTCCTAGGAGTTTTATTCTGTCTTCAGATGAAACTGAAAATAGGTCTTTGTCTTTCCATATGACAATTTACACCATTTTTGTACATACTAGAAGCAAAGCTGTGAGATAATTTGCCTGTAATCTGTAAGA
>JANIJG010004985.1:0-24259 GCA_024611175.1 Megaceryle torquata | reverse complement strand
CCACTGCTCTCTGGGTATGACCATCCAGACAATTTCTTATCCAGTGAACAGTCCACCCATCGAGCCCATATTTCTCCGACTGAGAACTGAGAATGTTGTGGGGATGGTATCAAAGGCCTTGGTGAAGTCAAGATAGATGACGTCCACAGATTTTCCCTTGTCCACTGATGTAGTTACTTCATTGTAGAAAGCCACCAGATTGGTCAGGAAGGTCTTGCCCCTGGTAAAGCCATGCTGACTCTCTTGAATCACCTCCATGTCCTCCATGTGCCTTAGCATATCTTCTAGGAGGATCTGTTCCATGATCTTCCCAGGCACAAAGGTGCGGCTGACAGGTCAGTAGTTGCCAGGATCTTCCTTTCTACTCTTTTTAAAAATGTGTTTGATGTTTTCTTTCTTCCAGTCACTAGGGACCTCACCTGACTGCCATGACTTTTTGAATAGTATGGACAGTGGTTTTGCAACTGCATCATTATTCCTTACATCTAATCTGATTCTTAAATGTACTCTAAATCTATCTTCTTTCAATTTAAAGACATTACCTCTTGTCCTATCACTACATACTCTTGTAAGAAGTCCTTCTACAGCTTTCTTGTAGGCCCCTTTTAGGCACTTGAAGGTTGCTGTAACATCTCCCTGGAGCCTTCTCCAGGCTGAACAACCCCAACTTTCTCAGCCTGTCCTTGTAGAAGAGGAGCTCCAGCCCCCTGATCATTTTCTGACCTCTTGACTTACTTTAACAGGTCCACAAATTTCTCATGTTCAGTAATCCAGGTGGGGTTGCACCAGAGTGGAGAAGGAGAATCACCTCATTCAACCTACTAATCACACTTCTTTGTATGCAGTCCAGGCTACAGTTGGCTTTTTGGGCTGAAAGTGCACATTGCCAGGACACGTTTTGCTTCTATTGAGCTCCAATGCCTCTCAGCTCAATGTCACTATTAACCTAGTCTACAATTCCTTCCATGGTGATCTGCTTAGGAATTGTCAGAATGGTTAGAAAAATTCTGGGCAATCCAAGAAGAGGAAATGAGGATATAATCAGTACAAAAACAAATATTCCTTCTAATATTGCTAGTTCTGAAACATTTTGGAATATACACATTTATCATGCATCATATGCATGATAAAAACATTTAGAATGTCTGTAATAGTGTTAATGTCTGTAATAGTTAAGACAAAAAAATACTACTCTGTAAGTATTTTTATTAATTTCTTACCAATAATAAAAAGATAAATTAAAAATAAGGATAGATATGTTTCTGAAAAACAAAAGAACTGAGATACAAAACAAGAGGTATACCAGTGCCAGAATTTAGTGTCAATGCTTACTGTCCACCATTCTCACCACTGAGACATTTGGGCATAACCACATCACACAGAACTGGCAATCAAACATGTCTAAGCAAGGAATTACTTTTCATTTGATAAATAGGTTTTTTCCTGCTTCTGATGCTATTCCTTCTCTCTTTTAAATGAAACTTTTTTTTTTTTTTTTTACTTTGTTATGGGAATTTGTGGGGTTTTTTTCTGTGTGTATACCTCGTATCTGAGTCTCTTCCATTATTTTTTGCTGTATCACAAGGTTCTTATCTCAGTTTTTCTGTTATTCAATATGAATATAATGTATTGTGTCACTCAGAAAGATCATTCAGTCTTTTTATGACTTTTATGCATATGATATATCACTCCTGATGGCAGTTTTTCCCAGTTCAGAGCACTGCTATCTTCTATTTCTGCCTAGTTTATTGATAATTATCACTGGATGAAGGGTTGGCACAATCTGTTTGAAACAGAGGTAATACAAATGAATAGCAAAATGTAAACTCAGTACTGAAAATATGTTTTTCTAATCTATTTTTCTGTTAAATAACTGAAGAACCATTTAGAATTTTCAAGGAACACACATTCTAGACTATAATATTACTTAAATTTATTACTATTTTTGATAAATTATTTTTAAGATTATAAAGCTTGCAGAGCTCCCACAAGATGGCTTTGCAGTAATGGTATTTTAAATATTTAGAGTGATAGGATTTAAACATGTGTTGGATAAATCAGACTTTTATTGATGTGAAAAGGTGATCGAATGATCATAGTAGAAAGAAAAAAAATGCAATCATTTTTTTCATGCAAAACATTTTTTAAAATAGTCTCAGAAGGATGGATGGTCATTTCTGCAGTGACTGGAGATGCACTGAGCCATAAAATATTTGTGTAACTTTACTGCATGTGAAGTTAATTGTACATTTGTCTCATTGCCACCAAGTGTTATTGAAACAAATTTCAGAAGATTTAGAATTTTGAAAATCTGATGGAGGAAGAAATGTGTCTCATTTACCTTTGTTCTTCTGTTTTTTTAATTAATATTTTTGTTTTAACATGAAGAATTAATTAATAAGAGAAGTGAGAAAGGTGAACCGGAGTGGATTAAATTAAAAATCTTTAAGATTTTTTTGTTTGTTTGTTTTACTTTATAATTAAAATTAACTTCACCTGGGATTTCCTTTTTATCTTTTCCTAGTTCAAATACTGAGAGGGGATATCTCTTTTCAGTATGCTTCAGCTTATACCTAGCCTAGACCCTTTCCCTTCTCTCGTACACCAAAATCAGACAGCAACATTGAAAATGCAATTACTCACCCAATCAGTGTGAAGTTCTCTCCCTTTCCCCATCTGTTCCCTTCCTGTGTTTTTCTCCATAATTTTGTTGAAAGTCTGAGCTGGAGGAGGAGACAATGCAATTAGGAAGGTAGCCAGCTGAGCATGGTAATTGCCAGTCTGCCTACCTTTCCAGCCATCAAAATCCACTTCCCTCTGCATGCACCAGCAAGGAATCAAACAACAAAAAACTGAATTGTTCCACCTTTAGTCAATAAGTATATGTGGTTAAGCAGATCTGTTTGGGTGACAAAAATTCTCAGGTTTCTGAGAAAATAAAAAGTGATACTAAGACACAACTGTTGTGGTCATTCATAAATTTACTTCAATGTGGAAGCTTATCAGCTGCTAGATATTTGCACATTACTTGGTTAATAACCTTCTCAAAGATTCCAGTTAAACTGTTGGGGTGCACATCCTTCCTTAAATGAAATTTCAAATGTGGTCACAGCAATCTACTCCCCCTTCCTGTTAGTGACAACAAATGCCATAAAATCTGGTTAAAAACTAACACCTTCATCTAATGAAACTACAAGTGTCTTTATGGGGAGCACATAGTTCTAACTAAACTGAGCTACCTGGAGAGGAGGTCAGCTTCCAGCATAAGGGCAGGCAAGAGAAACTAGCTACTCACCTGCGAACAGCAATTCTGCTCAGGAAACAAGGCATGCTTCTATAAGTTGTTAAATCATTCCCTCTCAGATTTTGAGGGCATTAGGTTAAGAAAGTAATCAGAAATACTTGACCCACCACAGTTATGTGATGTATAGATACAGTAGGCAATTATTTGGTGTATCCACAAAGTTTTCAGTGTTTTCTCATTCTAAGCTTCCTGATGCTGTTTTCCTCCAGTTACCAAGTTTCTGTTTTGCAGAAAGTTTTTGCAGAAGTGTAATATCTGGACA
The DNA here is from genome assembly GCA_024611175.1 of Megaceryle torquata. Taxonomy (NCBI): domain Eukaryota; kingdom Metazoa; phylum Chordata; class Aves; order Coraciiformes; family Cerylidae; genus Megaceryle; species Megaceryle torquata. The sequence goes on along the minus strand of JANIJG010004985.1, from coordinate 20,693 downwards.
GGGATAGTACAGCAATTTTACAATAAGCTTTGTTTGATATTGTATTTTAACCCATTTTTCTGATTTCAGAAAGTTCTAACCTATCAGCAAAACCTTAGCATGGCAGTTTTTCTTAATTAACACACTTAAGCACCCAGCTTACCTGCCTGTTCTAGGAACTGCAGTCAAAATGGCTTTGGTCTGAACACCAAATCCAGGAGTTTCTATATTCTAATTTAAACATTTATAGCATTTCAATCATTTCTAACATTATTATTAAACTAATAAATGTTTTAGTAGCTTGAAATATCTCCAGACTTAAAATCCAGTGTTAGGTCCATATATTACAAACAACAACAACAAAGGAGCTGACAAGTAGTGAGTTAAATAGAATTAATTTCCTCTCAGCTTCCCAGTGAAATCATAAACCAATCAGACTTTTTTCTCATGTTATATGATACCACCAACCCAAAGTCCCTCAGTGAAATTATTTCCTTGTAAATCATTGCAGTCCATCCATTATGCTCAAGATTTTTTATTTTTTTTAAAGTCGGTAATATAAAGTAGAAAAAAAATGTGCTTCTTTCTATCTCCTGATATCTGTAGGAACCCCTGGGCTGATCTAAGGCTCACAGCTTCTAAATACTGGATGACTTAAAAAAGCTAATGAGTATTTAGCATAACAGAATATGAAAAACTTATCAGAAGGAAAAAAAAAAAAAAAAGAGGGGACAAAGCAGAGAGACATATGAAAGCTTCTCTTTCTCTAGCCACAGCTGATTGCCACACACAAACATATTTTACCATGAATTAAATCTTTGTTAAATATATGAGTAATTACTAAATAAAAAAAGATAAATAGCGTTTCATTGAAGTTTAGAATGTAGGTGTTCCTGGTCCTAATTAGAAACATCCAAATTAAGTATGGAAGGAAATGTACTGATCCACTCAATCTAGCAAGTCATTACTACAACAATTTCATATTCTCTTTCTCGGTGGACTTTATGGGAAGGAAAACACATGCCTGTTGTAGTAACTTTGAAATAAGAAAATTATTATATTTGACATTTTTATTTTATTTTTTTATTTGACCAAATCAGAGGAAACACTGGACAATGAGACACTGGAAAGAGGACAAATGCAAGTCAGTAAGTTGGTTCAGCTACATTTCTGTCAACAAACTTTCAAAACTTACTGCAAGGGACAGTTACCAATACACATTAACATCTTGGTGATCAGCTGAACTCATGGAACTGCTACATAACCATGTCAGAATCTCTTTCTGGATTCTTATTTAAGCTGGAATGGTAACTAAGAAGTAACAGACTATAGTTCTTGCTCTCTGAACAAATTCTTTGAGATTTTTTTCTCCTGACATAACTAAGAGTCTCCAGAATGAAAAGTCCACCATTCACATATCCATCTATAACATCTGCAAGCTCTTTGATTTGATTGATACATGCAGCTGTACTTTTTAACACTGACACTAGGTTTATTAACTGGTGATGTAAGGTGATTGTTACCACATTAAAAGAGCTTCCTGGTTGTAAACAGTATGTTTTGCTTTTTGCAATGACACACGTACAGCACCTCATAAAAGAATTTAATATTCTTTCAAGATTTGATAGGAGTTATTGGAAGGTAAAGGTTCTCCTATCTCCTTTTGATACTTTATTAAATTCATGAGAGATTATATTGTTTCCTGAATAACCTGTGTTCATGTTTGTTCCAAAGTTTAATTTCCTAATAAATTCTGAGAACATGAAGAGAAGACTGAACAAGAATAATTTCCTTTTCTTCCATTGTCACCTATAGTTTTATCTCACTTGGACCTACACTTTGACAATGTCACTGCTGCCCTTTAAAGAAGGTAGCATGCAGGTGTCTTTTCCCAAAAGGTAAGGTTATTTAAAATGTCTTAGAAAGAGAGAGTCTTTCTGGAGGTGTTATGTAGAGAAAGATCCATGAGAAAAAAAAAATAATAAAAAAAAATCAATAAAGCTCAAGCTATTGAGCTGGAATGTATTGCTCTTTCTGAGTATCTATCTCTTCTACCTGGATTGGTGGGAGGGGATTTACTGAAGACCACCAATCCATATGAAATCCTTTTCCCCAGACACTACAGAAAGTGATTTCCCAAAAGGTTAGAGCATAACAAGAAATTTTGCTTCATCTTTTGTGTCCCCTTTATTTTTTGTGTGCACTCCGCAGTGCATTAGAAAAATTAATAATCCAGTTGCAAAACTGGATTCATGAACTGCTCTGTTCAAGATTAGTCCAAGTCAGTTTGTGCTTGGTTATCTTTGCCAGTGCATTCACTGAGCATAGCTTCCTCCGTACAGTACTAAATACTCCTTACTGCAGAATGCTGATAAAAAACTTTCTGTTAATTTGTTCAGTTTCAACTCCACAATGACAATATTTCAGCTCAATATATAAGCAATATTTTTCTTAACAAAGCTGACTTGAGTATCTCTGAGAGGTGTAAATATGCCATAGGTCTTGACAAAAGCTAAAGCCACTATTTGCACTCTGGACATCCGATAATAATAATTTATGATTTTCATATACTTCACACAGGCTTTTTGATATTTCAAAATTTTGGAAACTGAGCATTGTGATACTCTCAAGAAAATATTTACAGTTTCTGTTTATGAAAACATGAAGAAATTCTTCTGAGAGTTCTCATACAGAATAGTAAAAAATAAGATTAATACTTCCAGGTTAGCTATAGACCATCATACTTGTCTAGCTGTGATATGAAGTGGGAAGAGGGAAATTAATTTGACTTATGAAGACCAAATTGTTCATATTGCCAAAAAACTAGTGAACATCATTGAAAAACACACTGTTTCATTTCTGAGTGATGAATTTGGACATAGTTGTTAAAGCTAAATAGAATTTAAAATGCATTCGCTCAGATTTCTTTTTTTGTAGGAGTCTGCCTAGTGAATTTTCATTCTTTTTGACTGTCAAACATCTCCCAACCTCATAAAATATTTGCAAGGTGCCTGGAGGTGCAGTTAAAAAAGGGCAAACTTGTGTTATGAATGCATGTTTCTTAAAGCTCTACTAATTAAATGGTTTCCCTATAGAGTACAGGAGACAGTACTACAGTCTAATGATTGGAAAGCATTAAACTTCAGGCATTGTTTTACTAAGAATAATAACTTTTTTACAGAAAAACCTGAAGAATAAGAAAGCTGAGGAAAGGGTCGGATCCTGTGTTGCTCTACTTGCCTGAGTAGCTCCCACTTTGAAAATGAAAAAAAAAATATTAAAGCTTTCACCTGTAAATGTAAGTGGGGTAAGTTTGTTTTATATCTGGAAGCACTGACACTTCAGTGATATCTATTACTCTGATACTGAGGTCCTCTGGCTGTTGATTTCCATTTCAGCTCTGCTGCTTTAGTGGCTGCTGGTAGTTCAAAGGGGACCTAGTGAGGGAAAAAAGAAAAAACAAACAAACAAACAAAACCCACCATCAAACAGCAACCAAACCACACCAAAGAAACAAAACCAAACAAATGTAATAAATAAATAAATAAATGCCACACAAATAAACAAAAATCCCCAATCAATAAAGCTAGAGGGTAAGGTATGGAAAAAAAACTTATACAGAATTCCTCTCAGTTATTAGGTTGTGCTAATTAATGATAAATTTTCCATAGCTGGATCATAGAGTTAAGATTAGGGTCTGGTCTCATACTCCTATACAAAAAGCAGTACTACTGATAAATGCCTTTTTCCATGGTAAAACATTCAAAACACAGTTTTCTACTGAGGATTCCGTGGCTTGATATTTATGTCCCAGTTTGCTCTTTTTCAAGCATGGGGGGTTTTTTTCCACTGAGTTACTAAACATCCTCTTTGAATTGGGGATTCTTCAAGTCTTCTTCATTTATACTTTGAAGAAGCCAGTCCATTATAATTCACATGTTTATTGAAGTTAGTCAAGTTGTTAAGTTCTGAAAAGCATTCTTGCTTAATACTGTGATACATGGTAAACATCTACATTTATGATTGCACATACTACATTTTAATAAAAATATCTCTGTATTGCTGAGTCATTCTTCCTCCATCTCTTTCAGACAGAAACATTCTGAACCAGACTCAACCATTCCCAAACTGCTATACTATTTTTTTTTCTTTAATTCCTCAGCCAATAAATCTTCATTTTGGTGTCCTCCTGTTATTGTTTAGTATTTTTTCATATACAGCTTAGTTTTCCATTCTTCCTTTTGTTTGAATTTCCATTCCAAACTGATAATGGCAAACATTCATAATGTCTTTTCTTATAAAGCTCTTTCTAAGAAACAGCTTGATGCACAACGATATCAGTACTACGCAAAATGCTGATACTGGTGGAAACTGGAATGACTTTATATTTATTACAGAAAGAGTAGGCATAGGGTGTCATTAAAAAAGTTGCTATGCAAAGTGTGCACACTACTACGGAATATGCTTACCTGGGTGTTAAAGGCAGAAGTCTTGGGGAATAGCTCAAGTTACAGGAAATTCAAAGTTAGAAAGAGGTATTTGTCAAAATGGCAAGTAAAGAATGTAGAAAACAGAAAGGAGAAAACAGTTGGCATGATACATGTAGAATTTATTCCTCATTAGTTACTTAATGACACAGTTTATTCTGCATATGTAATGTCATTTCTTTTCCTTCATAATGTGTTAGAAAGACTCTGATTTGTTCTAATAACTTCACGACCCTAAAGTAGGACTGTGTGATGTCACCATACCATGTGTCTAGTCAACAGGGAGTGCTAGAAGCTCTCTGCATGTAATAGCAACTGCATGATTCTGAATCAATCTCTGATTATCTATTAAAATTTGTAGATTACTCAAAGTTCCATCTCTCATTTATGAACTGGACGGACTAAATCCAAGCTAGAAGACTTCATGGATATCTTGCATCATCACAAAGAAAAAGGAACACAGAAATGATAGAAAAAACATGATGTAAACTCATAATATTGTCTCAGAAAGTCTTCTAAGTCTAATATTTAATTACAGGATAATTACTGTCAGTTAGAATGTAGGCAATAGCTCTCATAGTACTACTGACTTCTTTAAATAGATATAATAATACCAAAAATTCTAACACATTTTCAAGACTAGCAAGGCAAAGATAAGACATTAGACATCACTTCAGAATACCATGTGCCATTTCTTTCTCTTTTTTTTTTTTGGTCATCTTATGTTTGAGGAAGAAGAACTACAGAGTGAAGTGCAGTTTAAAGGCAGAAATCCTAAACCAGCTGGAAGGCACCAGGCAGCAGCTATAGAACAGAGTTCCAAAAGGTAACATGAGGAACCCAGAAAAGTGGTTTAACAGGAAATATTAGTAAAATAATTTTTTATATCATTTGAAGGATCTCCAGCCCTTTTATGAACTCAATACTATTCTGGATCATCACATATTCCAGAAATATTTATAGATCTTCTTGTGCAAGCAGGTTCCCACCACAGTTTCTCGTTCTTCCTACCTCATGCTACAGACATCCAGAGAATTTTGTCTCTAACAAGCATGACTTGATTTCCCCTATAGCTACTGCTCACACTGGATATACCTCCAGTATGGAATTGTGTATGATGCAGAGGTAACTGAGCTAGCCAAGACCTAAACAAATATTATTCAGGAATTTTCAGCTCACCCCCGGATATAATTTGCTTTTCTAGACTGATTTTAGACAGACATAATTACCTTTCTTCTCACTAACATGATTAGACTGAATTTAAACTCTGATGGAAATATCTGCACACATTTAAGTGGTTTTACCAGTTCAGATTTTGACTAGTTTAAGAATTTGTGTAATATTCTCTTTTGGTGTTACTTTCAGTGTGTGATCTATGGCTAAAAGAAATAGCAAATCAATTTTGAGGATAACTTGTTTTCAGGCATCTGAGAAGAAGTGAGATTCCATTAACTCCATCAATCACCTCCTGAATTGTTTTCCCCTTAGGAGTGGTGAAATAACTTGGTGTCCTGATAGATGCTTAGGGCCAACACAGAAATAAACAAGGGAAAACCCAGAACAAAACACCTTTGTGGTCACTATTATTATAGGAATAATGACTTGTTATCCTTCTGAACCACATCTAGATTTGGAGAGTGTTTTATCTATACATATACCTACATATATTTTTCTGTCTTTTGTAGAAAATAAAGCAAAGAAAGATTTTTTTTTTCTCACATTTCTGTTGAGATCTGAGGTGATGTTGACAGATGATCATATCAATTAGAACTGATAATCCAGGATTTTTCAGGATCGTCCTATGCCCTTCCTGCTTATTCATCCTTGAGCATCATGCAGCAGAAAGCCTATGCATTGCTCATGTCCTCGTTAAGTCTTGGAATTTATATGTAGCATAAATTTCTTATTAAAATTGTTGACTTCTGAGTAAAAATAAAAGTGATAGTTGAGTGCATAAGTTTAAGCAGCATATTAAGATGCTGACTTTATCTCAGATAAGTACATAGTAAGACTCCTGTATCTAAGCAGAGCCTATTTTTCTTCTCCATATTGTTCTCTGGTAAGGAGAGACTATTCATAACCTCTTCACAATCTACTTCATCACAGGTGGCTGTCATTGCATGGAGAGAGGAGAGATGCAGAAACAAGAATGATTTAGATGTTTAGAAAAATGTAATCTATTATTAATGAAAAGGAGACTTTTATTTCTTCATTTCAATGTAATCACAAAATTACCTTAACAGGAGTGGAAAGTGGTATCTAGAAAGAGTCTTAACTTGTGCTTAGGACAAGTAGCTATGAAAGCGAGTGAAAGAAAAGGAGCATTTCTGCACCATTTCCTTTATTCTCAAGGAAAGAAATAGTAGAAATATGAATAAATATTTCTAATAAGCAAATTTATAGTAATTATCTCAGAAGACTGGGGAGATCTAGACATGCTGCCAAGTTTTCTTCCACTGAATTTCATATGATTTCATTTCTGAATTATATTTTCACTTGCATGTTTTTCTTGCATTTTGCCAAGTAACCAAGACTAAATTAAATAGTTTTCAGATTTGCAAATGCATATTTACAGAAAATGTGAATTTATTCTTCAGTGTCATATGTGTGTAAACTGTAAATACGAGTAATACACATAAAACAATACAGTCTTGCTGCACTGATAAGCCAGCACAAAAGCTTATCCTTTAAAATCAAGTGCAAAGTTCCATGCTACCACTCAATAAAAAGATAATCTCCAGATTTTTTACTGGGGCAGCTTTCACACTTTTATTATCAAAGTAGAGGAGAACATAAAGTTAAAACATGGGAATGGTCAATGATTCATCAATTACAACAGATCTTAAGGTTTTATGAATAGTATAATTTGTCTTACATTCCAAGCAAAACATATAATAACTGGTAAATCAATCTATCTATGTGAGGTTAATAACCTTCACAAGAGATTTGCTGGACAGACCACTGAATGACTGGTTAGGAAGGTGAAAGTGAATTTCTTTTTTTTAGCAATGAATTGCTTTTTTTTTTTTTTTTTTTTCTTTTTTCCCTGCTTATCTCAGCTTTCTTGTGGACTCCTTAGTTATTTCTTTCTCTTTTCAGTCATGATATTACTTTCTTTCCCCTTCAACAGTCTTATTATATTGTGTTTGTGCTTCAGCACATGCTTCTCTGGAACCATGCATTGCCTCCTTGCTTTTCTTTGCTCTTGTTAAGTAACCTACATAGTTCAGTGGTGTTCAATAAGTTTTTTACCATATATGGTACTCAACCTGACAAATCTACTACTGCTCTGCACATGTAAAGAGAGGGATAGCAGGAATTGAGAAGTGAGGTTACAAAAAGAGGCTAGGAGCCATATTGCAGGTGACTGAACAAAAATATAGTTAGAAAAAAATATTAGTAAAAAGGGAAAACCTGTGCAACAAAGAGATTGACCTGCTATATAGGTATTGAGTATATACTGAAATACAAGATTGAAGCATTTTATTTGATGGGCTTATTGAAGAGGCAAGTTTTAAATAACTATTTAATATATCTGTAAATAGGTAAATTGCAGTTACTGAAAATCACAAGCCTCAAGCTCTGGAAATTATTCAGTAAACTACTGAGTTAATTTCTGTGACTGTAATCACAAGTGAACAAAACCAGTGTAAACAATTCAGTCATTGAAATTATTCCATGTTAGTTCTGTGGTAAACCATCCTGCCTCACTTCAATGTTTTTATCTTCTTTCTCTTACACCTTCCTTTTCTCTTACTTCCTTCTGATTTCCCTCTTTTTCCTATTACATACTGTTTTTTTTGGTCTGGCTCATGAGTATTTTTCATGCAACCTCATCCCTTCTCATTACCACCCCTCCTCCTCAAGCAGCCCTTCCTCCTCACAGTTAATAATACCTACAGCTGTTCCCTCTGAGCCATTTGCCCTGTAAGTTCCCTGTGTTTGTGCTTCAACTCAGTTGAGGATAACCACTACATCTGGCAAGAGTTACTAGTCACATAAATGGGCTCAGCATCAGGTGGACTCCTGACTTTACCTTCTGTTACTTGTCCAGAATAGCTGACCAGCATGGTAGGGGTAGCAATGCATACACCATTCCCATTAGAAGCCACACTCCAAAGTGGTGGAGATATATGAGGAAAATATGGTAACCACTTAATATCTGTCTGTAAAAGCAGAACTTCTGGGGATGCTAACTAGGTTGCTGATATGCAGAGCAAAATGTTGATACTCAGTGTAAAACAAATATGAGTGGGGAAAGAAAAGGCAGTTTGCCTGTAGTGTGAATCAAAGAAAGGTTCTCTTGAAAGACTGGAAAAGCAGTAAAATGGTACCTGTCAGGAGAAAGTGGACCATTCAGGTAGAGATGGCAGCAGGATGCAGAGAGTATACTGAATTTGCCAAAGTGTCATATTAGCTATGTAAGTATGTGCATCTTTCCATCCAATGAATTCTAATGTGTCTAAACCTTCACTGGATCCTACCTTTGTGTCAGTAGAACTGTGCGGAGCATAGGCAAAGCACTGACTTTGCACATGCATAATGGCTAATTAAGGCTTTAATGATAGAGATGAAGAATGAGATGGCATATATCATGACTTAACTGGGGCTTTGTCACAAACACAATGCTATCCTCATTAGCAATCTAGGGCAACACAGTAACTGTCAAGAGAGTGTAAGAATGATTGGATACCAACAGTCATTGACTAGCTACCAAAGAGGTCATTGTCAAAATGGAAAAATGTATCGAATAACATCTGATCCTTGCCCTTCATAAAGTAAGATGCAGATGGCATGCAGAGTGTTCAGACACCTAGATGCAGCTCTGACAATGAACAGTGCAGCTATCACTATTTCACTATAAAAGCAGCAAGAGCAACATAGCATAAGGTGGCTATCATTCCCTTTGACGATTTACTGTATATTCTCTTCATCCTCATAACAGAAAGTGAGAGACATTTGGCTATTAGTTCACCAGCCAAAGGGGAAAATTAAACACACACCACTGAATATGTCCATCTTCAGTATCTCTCTAGCATACCGTTAATACATTATGTACTTTGATGTTTTTTTAACTAGGTGATATTTTTGTTCCTCATTGCAAAATTAGAATTGAAATGTAATAAATGACAGCATCAATAAAGACTCACTAAATGACATAAAGTAACATAATAAGGTACTCCTTGTTTTATAGAGCATTAGTGGAACTGAAAAAATAAACAGAAGGTTTGGACATTGCCCTCATATAAATGTTGTACAAGTTTGCATCTCTGCAAAGTTGGGTGTTTTTTGTTTATTTGGTTTCAGTTTCGGTTTTGTTTTGGATTTTTTTTTTACAGTTTTGCAATCTCATGAAAAATAACTGTCTCTTTCCCATTTAGATTTTCTAAAATCTGTTCATACATGCACCAGTAAGCTGAATATAGTTTTAAATGTACAAGCAACATATGTCCAAAACATGGTGAAATTCTGCAGTGTTTTGTATTTTCAACAATTTAATAGACTTTTTACAGTTGTCTTAAAATGTGGTTAGAGTCAGTTTCCAAAAATTTAATTTTATTTTGTAAGATAAATGAAAAAAATTTTTTTGGGTGTCTACAGTGTGTAAATGTTATGATGGCACTGCAGCTCCAAGTCATTAGTGAGCAGAACATGCAAGAGGAAGTACGACATGAAAACAAATTCAGGTTTCATCATGTAAATCCCTTTTGGTTTTGACCACTGGATAAGTAAATGATGATTTAAATGAAAGTAGAGCTTAATGAGTGAGGAAAGACAAGGTTTGACTAAAAACAGATCCATATAAAGATGATGTTATAATATGGAGAAATTATCTAATTGAAATAGCAAAATAATCCATTAGAACAAAGATTGAAAAGACCATTTTTAATTTGGCAAGCATGACAAAGGGATATTGAGATATCACTAAGTTATTAGTGGAATAGGTGGTTGGGAACAAAGATTTACTTGGATTATGATAGGAAAAAGGCCAAATTATATAAACTGGAATACTCCTATAGCACTTAAATGTTTTTGAATACATACTTTTTAATATCCAAAAAATCCATTCTTTTTTCTAATGTCTAGACAGAGGATAGTAGAAATAAGGGTGCCATCACAGAAGGTTTAAGGGTGCTTTACTACATCAAACTGAGTTGATAAAACATAGGACAATGTCTCAATACAGTCAGAGATATCCAAACAATAATCATTTGAAATCACCTCTTTGATAGAATATTACCAAGTAAAGCACAATATTATGTTAATTCTGTTGTTATTCAAAATTAATTAATATTGTCTTCCTCAGAAATTTGTGCACAGAAGTATTCTGAAAGATGTTATTTTTCAACAAACCCTTAGATCGAGGTCAGGTGGATTCTTGTGGAAGTGAAACAGTTCCCAGTTTTGGCTCTGATCATATCTTGGCAGGTACCTCTGATTTTCATTCCAGTTTATTAATGTGCGAATGTGCCGTTATTACCAAGGCCAACAGTGGCAATGGCACCATCAATTTTGCTTCCTCAGCCTCAGCTTCAGTGTAAGAAGATAGATAGGGCCATTGATTCACTGTATTACAATTGTGTCCTAATGCCTTCACAGTCTCAACTTTCACTCTGAACTCCTGGGGCCTTTCCACAGTTCTCTCCATTACCAGTGTAGAAGTGCTATCTTCTTGAGAACTGTATTGAGCATTGTAGCAACAGTGTCCACAGCATGGTTTTGTGTGTGAAGGACTACTTATTACCAACTGCTGTAATTAGTATCTTGTCAATTTTGCTAACTATATTTGTGATGGGAAAAAGTAAACAGGATTGTTTCTTCATATTCCTCGTAATATTTGAGTTTAGGAACATATGAGAGTAACACAAACTGAACAAATACCGTTCTTATTTCTCTAATGTCTTCTAGCTATTCTGATGCTCCATGCTTGTAATATTTTTCTTACTTGCCCCCAAAATGTACATAGTTTTGCATTTTATTGTTTTGGGATTTTTGGGATGGTAGTCATCAATAGGCAGGTATGTGTGGATTTAACAAAGATAAGCAAAAGAACTTGGGAATATAATATTTTTCATATTTATGTTAGCATTTTTGGTATTTAATTTTCTATAATTTCTCTTTCTTTGGATAGTTAATGCATTTTCTGTGTATTTTTTCAAGGTGGTGTCAACAATGTATGGAATTTTTCTCCTGAATGGAATAACTTCAGAAAGATATGTTTTGAAGGGCAAAATCTCTCAAATGTGTTTTGGTTTTTTGTTGGTTGTTTGTTGGTTGGGTTTTTTTGGGTTTTTTTGTTGTTGGTGGTGGTTATTTTGTTTTTTGTTGTTTGGTTTGGTTTGGTTTTTTAATATATAAATAAAAAGGAAAACCAGATATTACCTCCAGCTTATCTTACAATACAGTTTGTGTACAGGAACCTTTCAGAAATGCTGTTACTGGATTCATAAACTCAGAAACCTCACAAACTGACAACTTCTTGCTGTTTCTGTCCTCTTGCTAGTTATTTCATGCACTTTTTATGATCATTTTAAGTGTCAGAAAAAAGAGAGACTTACATTTGTAAATATAGCTATGGAACTTTGAGAAATTATTACTGTCTGGGTGATCACGCAGCTGAGGACTAAAATCTTTCTGTCTCCAGGTGACTGATTCAGTAGCCTTATGTAGAATAGGTCCAAGGTATGTTCAAAAACACATGTGAAATTAAGCACAGAAAGCTTGACTGCACAATGAGAGTTTTCTTTCAGCACAAATTCTTAGAAATGTTTTTAAGGTGCATTTTTTAACATTAAAATTCAAGATATTAATACACAGTAATAATACAAAATATAGTTATATTATACCTCTGAGAACAACTTTTGGCAATGTCAAAGGAGAGGTTAAATTCAGTGCTACATGGAAGTGTTTTTACTAGAAGTTTTGACACCTTTTACAACTAGTCATACATAGACATTAGCATATGTTAGCATGAAATTGCAGAATATGAAGTCCATTTTTAGCATGATTCATGTGGCAGTAGGAGTACAGATATAGATTAACTTTAATGATGCTTTTAAAAATATTATAAAGCACTTACACAGCTTTTCACATGTGCATTAGGGAAAAAGATTTGTTTGGTCTGCCAAGTAGATAGGTGCCAAATATAGAGAACAGTAGGCGTATAATATGTACAAAAATGAGTACTTTTCTCTCTAGAATCCATTTTCTGAATACCTTGAAAACTAGTAAACAACAACAAAAAAACTAACCCTAGATTATTATTTAAAAGCTACTACCATGCATACTGTTTGAAAGGCGAATTGAAAGTTTTTATTATTATGAAAACTAAGATCAGACCAGTCACAGAATAACAATGCAATTCTCCATTGTACTTTCTCCTAATACCATTACAGCTACACCATCTTACGTTTCCAAGACTAGTAGTGGTTAACTGATTAGCATTGCAACAAACAGCTACAATTAAGCCAGCTTATAATTCTTTTGAAAAATGCCTAAAAAATAAAGAATCTCAGCAAAGAACAGTTGATTTCACTAGAAGATTCTTTTCTAAGTCCTGAAATCTCCAAAAGTTTGATGCATCTGACAGTGATGATGTAATGAGGAGGGAAATTTATATATAATTTCTCTTTATCTTCTTTGAGATCAATGTGAAGACAAATGTGATCAAAAATACTTAGGTAAATATATCAGCTCAGTTGCAAATATTTGTCAGTTCTACTTCACTGTAGTGAAAAATTACGTCACCTTGTTGCGCTCAGTGTAAATACACAAGGGGGAAAGAATAAATGACCCTTTCCCCAGATAACTGGCATTTTACAGACAGCTGTGTATATCTGTTTGCATACAAACATCAGTTTGTTCTAACAGTAAAACACTCCATCAGCAGGCTGGCCTCACATTGTGCCTGGTAGAATAACCCTCCCTGAGATCCCACCTGAGGAACTCTTTGCATTTTACCCTAAGAAAATATGAGAGAAAACATGCCTCCAACAAAAACTGTCCTGTAATCTGGAACAGCAGTAACAACCCCTGATAGGTTGAGCCAATGATCCATTATAAAAGCAGGTTTTCTTAAGTAGCTCATCAGACAGATTTTTTTCTTTTTTAATTGAGCAATGAATCCTGAATTGCCTTGTTTGTTTGTTTCGAATGAATTGTTCTATTTCCAGAGAAGAGAGATGATCTAGCATTTAGTATTTTACAATACCACCTGCCTAAAAAAAAAAAAAAAAAACAAACCAAACAAACAAACTTTACTGAAAGTTTTACTGGTGTAATAAATATAAAGGATAAAAACAGGGAATTATTTGTCAATACAATTATACCAATCATTATACAATCAGGAGTATAACTCATTAGGTGTATAAAGATTAACCACTTAGTACAAGATGCAGTATCATTCCTTAATTTTTGCAGGTGATAATGCATATTGAAACAAAAAATCTTTGTACATAATCAAGACAGAACTGCATGGCACCTTACTAAAGTTCTTTATTTCCATCTCTATAATATGAAGAACATTTCTAAGAAAACTTGAACTATACAGTCTGTAAATAAGATTTAATTTTCAATTGCTGCTATCCTATTTATCTTCACAAGCCTTAAACTAACCCATATAATAATTACAAATTAAGATATGCATCAAGTAATGCTTATTTTCTTAATTTAAATGATTTTTCAAAGACAACCTGGTTTAAGGCTTACTTGTAAATAATGTAATTATGTTTTCATATTACTAATTTTTATAAGGCAAATAGCTTGTAAAATTACACTCCAGTATTAATGGTAGAATTGTAAGAGACAAAAACCCCCATGATTCACGTGCCACTTACAAAAAAACCCTACAGACTAGGATAGGATTTTTTCCAAGTTATGCAACGCCATGTAAAATCTATGGGACGAGAGAAGCTTCACTTATTTCTTTTATGGTGGTAGCACTGACTTCAGAAAAGTGAACACAAAATATGATTTGTTAAATCTCCAGTGTTAGGATAGCATACCTGCTGTCACCAATTTGTGACCTGCTGTCACCAATTTGTTACCTATTTCTCCTAGGTTTAGGATGCTCTGCTAGCACATGCAATCTTTTACTTTTTTCCAAACCAAATATTTTCAATGCAATAAAAGTTTTTATACTCCAACTCGAGCATTAATTGGATACATTGAAAATATAAATCCTTCAAAGCCAAATTAACAAAATAGCATTTGTTTCCAGTCTCAGTTTTATTTCCTTCCTTTGCTGCTTTTTCAGTTTGTCATCCTGTGTCTTGCAGTTTTTGAAAACAGTATCTTCTCTGAGACCCAAACCAAGGAATCATTTATAATACCTGCACACAAATCCTAACAAACTGATGAAAAATTATCTACTGTTATGCTGTTATTTTAGTCTCATGATGTGCTACTTAAACATGTGAAAAAAACTTTAGGTACTCAGATACTCTGATGGACCCCAATGGGGTTACAGTCAAGTTACACATTACCTTGGAATAAAATTCTTTAAACTACTTCAGTACTTTCAGGGAGACTCTTAAATGAGCAAGGGTTATCACAATAACAAATACAATTTTCATGTTATATATCAGGAAAAAAAAAAAAAAGTTTTCTGCAGGTGTGAAGAAGAGGCCTAGAAGTAGTGGAAGAGCTTAGACGTGCTTCACTCTGCCCTTATCCAGCACTAACCACCACACTGGTATGGCTCATGTCGTCTATCAGGGTCATATAAGTGCAATTATAATGTTTTCCCAATTACAGTCTCCTCAAGTCTGCCTTCGCCACTTACATCGTATGGTTACACATGAGATTCTGAAAGATGAATTTTCCACAACATTTTCTATTATCTTTTTTTTTATCACTTTGTTTCTTGATTTGATGCTTCTGTCTTTAGTGAGGTTTTTTTTGTGGCTGTTTGATTTTGTTGTTGGTTTTTTGTTTGGTTTGGTTGTTTTTAAATATGGTATCAAACAAAAATAAAAACCTGGTACACATTTTTGTGAAAAATTTTAACTTTGAGAAAAGGCTATATATAATTTATTTTTAAGAACAAAATAAAGGATAAATTGATTAGCTTTACTAATTTTGCTTTGAAAGCATATTTCCTGGCTCATTCATAGAATCATAGAATGCTGTGGGTTGTAAAGGACCTTTAACAAGCATCTAGTTCAACCATCCTGCAGTGAGCAGGGACATCGAGCAGATCAGGTTGCTCAGAGCCTAGTCCAACCTGACTTTGAATGTTGGCAGTGGTCTTGACATACATATTCACCACACAATACAACTGTTTATTACTTAGCAGTAGCTCGGGTGATCTCGAATGCTGGGTTCTACCTTCAGGATATAGAAAAAATGTATAGTTGTTAGAAGGGACACAGTATATAGATAAATAGTCCTAAAAAATATTTTATATGATGAGTAAGATGGTAGTTTTTCTTCAAAGGAAGGTGAGAAATTTAGCCTTTTTCCAGTGTTAGATAGCCAAAGGGACAAAAGCTGTGAAACAGCTGAGAACTGCCTTTTGGTTATTTGGTCCAGCAAAATCCATTAAAAGCATTTTGTTTAAATGATTACAGCAAAGTGAGCTTAATATTGAAATATTAACATACTAGGTAATCAATACTATATTTTTTACTCACATTATGTCTTGGAAGGTGTTAACTTTAGTTTGCCTATGAGTAAAAACAAAATGTAAGAACATAAAATAGGGATTTCAAACAACATAAACCGGTATTAAGCTACGAACCAATTAACTGAAGTATTTTCCTGGAAAATCCTTCAGAAATAAAAGACCACATGGCTTCTTCGGACTGTCAGCACATAAAAGGATTTTATATTTAGGTAGTATCTTTCTGGTTTTCAGGTCATAGTAAGAGACTCTTCCTCTTCTCCACCATGTATTAGATACCTGACCCTTCCATTGTTCCTAAATATTTAACAGCTTTGGACTTATTTTCATCAGAGAAAGAAAGAATGCTTAAAATGCATTGTGAAATAGTAAATTTTTTGTGATAATGTTCAGGTAGTTAATCATTCTTTAGTACCATTTACCATATAACCAAAACACAGTTCAAAGAAAAACAATACTGGCACTTACTTTTTGTAAGTTGCATAAATTATTCTTGCAACTGAATACCTAGAAATAATTAATATATACCACCTAAAAATATACTTCTTGTCAGGAGAAGAGTATTATCAATTCAATTATTAGAAAGACACAGAATTACTCCCCTAAGGTTATTTTCCAAAGCAAGGACTGACTCCTGATCTTCAACTCTCAGCTCAGTGCCTAAGCACGGACATTTCTTTCTGCTTCATGTTATACAGATGACATAATCAGAAATGTTACAACATTTAAAGAGGGTATGGGGAGGACTTGAGGGAGACTGTCACCAAAGTATGGAGAGCCAGAGCCTCTGCTTTTGACACATTCAGTGCAATGATACAAGTAATGTCTCACCCTTTGTTTGAAGCTCCTGTCTTCTTTTGGATTCTTAACTAAGGTCTGAACTGAAAATAAATGTACTAAGATACACTGAGTATCTTAAAGTACAATATGATGTGCAAAAATTTAATCCCTTTTTCCTTAAAAGGTTAACTAGGTTATGTGTATATGTTCATGCATTTTTTATATCTAAATATATCCACATTTTTTTCCCTGATGAATACATACATCTTTATGAAGATCTTCGTGTGTGAATTTCTAATAGAAAATATATCATTCCAGCAACACAGAAATTTAATTAACACAAAAATTGTTTAACCTATCTTTATCATACCCCATCTTTATTTTCTGTATGTGGATATGTACATAATACAAGTTGGTTTGGGGTTTTTTTTTTTTGGTGGAGACCAGAATCTTAAAGCCAATCTTTGTTATTTTTGTCATTTTCCACTGCAGAAGATAGAACTATTAGCATATTTATTAAATATATTTTACACAGAAAATTCATAACGATGATGCTGCATCTCATTGAAAGTCTTCCTACAAGCAGCTGAGGTCATTATGTAGAAAATTCTGTACAAAAATATAATATGTATTGGCTACATTTAGAATAAACTATAATGGGAGCTGGTAGACATTTTGAGCCTTAGGCCATAAAATTCAACAAATGCAATCATTTTTCTGGTAACGGCAACATTAACTCAGTTTTGGAAAGCTGAGTAACTAGGCACACTGGTCAACTCTTAAAATTCAGTATATTTTGATAGTCACTACATAACTGAATCTGAAATGCTTCATTTATTCTTTATTCTGTGTGGATGGTATGTCAAATTGGTATGATTTAACTGTGCATAAATTCTGACATTTTAAGGACGACTATGGAAAAAAAACCTCATAAAATGGCATTTTTCAAGTTTGGTAGTAGCCTGTTCCAGGTTTGATTACAGACCTTCTGCGGATGGAGTAATTCCATAGTACCAGACCAACTGGTGGAAAAGGTGAAGAGACTGGAAATCATCACAGATTCACTGGAAATATTCCCAAAAAGGCACAGCTTAATTGCTATCTTGTTCTCTCAGGAGTACCTACCTCCTTTTCCTACAGTCAGCCACAGACGTAGAAGGCTACAAGTGGGTAAAGAAATTTTACTAACATCCCTTTTCTGCCACCATGGCGTTTGAAGGTGGGGTTTTAAAATATTTATGTTGGGATATAAAGATACGCACCTCTGGGAGGTTTCCAAGAGTACACTAACTCTGAAATGCTCATAGGCAGAACTGCTTACTTCACAGTTCTGTACTGGTGGCTTCCATTCCCACACTTGGGTAGCATGTGGATTTTGAATGAGGAAGCTGCTAGAGAAAACAGACTTGCAAAGAGAGATGAAGAACAGAGCTGGATAAAATACAAAATCTTACCTTTTATTTCTTTCTTGACAGAAAATCTGTGCAAAACAGCATAGCATGAGATAAAAAGAGAGTAGATAGCAGAAGAAAAATACCTCAGGACACAGCAGAGAATAGGATATTGTCAGGAATCTGTCTATTCCAGGATACGAACTTGGACATAAAGACAAAGGGTACATACATCACTGCAACAAGGCAAACATATTTGCACGTTTTCAAACATATGACCATATAACTGGTAACCATCTAAATACTTAAAAATAATCAAATACCTAATGAAGGAATAAATGGTAGAGAGTACAAAAAGAAACATCATTTTTATGGAGTGGTTTCAATCATAATACCACTTATAAGGATATGAGGTCTCTGAAACGCAACATTGTGATTTGGATCAGAGCCTGGCTGAGCACTGGCAAGAGAAACCTATGTTTTGGCTGTAGCCAACATGTAAACAAAGAGAAGGCACCTGCACTGTATGAACGGGCTTTATCTGCTGGTTGTACAAAGATGAGCCCAGCAGTGAGAGTGCACCTCTCCCCAGCCACCACTCTCTGTGATTCAGTGCACTTACTGCAGACATCCTTATATCTCTGAATGCATTAGCTGGAAGAACAGGGCTTGACTTTATGACTAAGATATTTACAGTCCTGTCAAAACCCTGACTTTCTTTTGTATTGTGAGGAAGAAGTGCATATCCTTTGGGAGGGTAGAGGGCTCTATGTGAAAATGGTTAACTCAACAGAAAGATGCAATCATGAAAAATGGGCAGTGAAGAAGGAATTGTACTAGTGAATCCTAGTTCTTTGTAGCACAAACTGATAGCTGTCAGGTTGATCAGTGGTGATGACAATGGCCACAGGTCTATGTAAAAGAGTCCCAGAGCTTGCATCACTCTCAGTATCTCAGTGACTTGACAGGTATGTGGTTTTTGATACATCCCTGAGTATGACTCTGGAGGTAGTTGAAGAACTTATTTGAAACATCAATCTTTAATGAGCGCTGGGAATTTTTACAGCAGCCTAAAGAAAGAGAAGTTTTTATTTAAGTTTTGCAGGTTCCTGACATAACACATCAAAGTTGCCCTAATAAAAATATTTGTACCTTTCCAATATATTTTTAAAATGTTTTCACTCATTTTTTGCCTATATATAAAAAAAGAAAGCCTGAAAAACATCTACTCTACTTGTGAAAAATATGTGTGTTAGCACATATTATACCTTTATATTGCTTTGACTGCATCATATTCCCCTTGATCACCTTTTCTGTATAATTTTTCTCAACTCAAAAATAATATAGCAATTAACTTGCATAATTATGAAACACACTGTTGGAACCTTGAGTCCACTAAGAGATTTTAACCTGACCAGTCCCACCTGGGATGCCCATCTACATCCCTGGGCACACAATCCCTGCCTAAGCTCTGCCACAGTCACTACTGTGCCTTCCTCAGTCTCCATGGAGTAGAGATATTGGTTGAGGAGGCAGTGGTCACATGAACTTTTAGGGATTCTGGAAATACTTCATCCTGTCTTGGGGCCTCCAATGCAGGGTTAATGCTCACTGAAGTGAGTTCAGCAGAAGGACCTCAAGCTGGCCAGGGACTGGAAGAGTTGTCCTACCAGCAGGGGATGAGGGAGCTGGGCTTGTTCAGCCTAAAAGAGAGTTTGGGGGTACAGCCGCCTTTCAGCATCTCCAGGTGGTTGTCAAGAAGACAGAGAGGGACCCTTCACAGCAATGCATAGTGAAAGGCTGACAAAACAGGCAAAAATTCAAACAAGTGATATTCAGGTCAGATGTAAGGAAAACCTTGTCCTCCATGAGGACAGCCAAGCTGTGGAACAAGCTGCCCAAAGAAGTTGCACACCCTCCTTGGCAGTTTTTGAGATTGCCCTGAGCAATCTGGTCTGACCTCAGAGCTGGCCATGCTGTGAGCAGGAGATTGGACTATGAGACCTCCTGGGGTCCCATCCAGCCTGAATGTTGCTTTGGTCACAGTTCACTTCTCATTTAATGCAGTAATAATATTATAGCTGGCAATAATATGGTCATAATATATTGTTCTTAACAATATGGCTCATATAAATCAATGACATTGATGTAAGAATCAGACAAATATTTCAGTTTAGACAGAACCCACCAGTGTTGGTTTGAGCCTATTAGCTGAACATAGGGACAGAGAGTGGGCAGGAAGGAGATCAAATGAAAAAACGAGGAAAGATACATGCAGAGTTCCAGGTGGAGGGAAAAAAAAAACCAAAAAACAAACTTTGTCTTATGTTTAACACCAAAAAAAAAAAAAAAAAAAAAATAAAAAAAAAAAAAAAATTAGGGGCAATATTTTTAATAAAACATAAAAATTTTCCCTCTAATTTTACAAATGAG